>JAVDBV010052471.1:0-14097 GCA_032619315.1 Piper longum
GCCAGGGCGACGATGCGGCGGAGCGAGGGCTTTTGATTTTTTTTTTTATATTAGATCTAGGTCATCGTTATGATCGGACGGCCCAGATTTATTTGGAGCGTAGGAATGTTTTCCTACCTTAGGCTCTAGAAAACTTTCCTTTTATATATATATATAGTTTGGGGTGACTATACAAAAGTTTCTTGCATTTGATCCGATTTGTATGGTCTTATATATAATATCCAAATCTCAATTCTCAAACTATTTTTTATTTTATTATTATTATTTTTGCATTTCATATTTTACAACCCCTTTGGGACTCCCAGATAGCCCTTATTATATGCATAACTAATATCCTAGTTGAAAAATCACTTTTTTTCTCTCTTTAAACATCCCCAACGCAAAGAATTTTTAGCGTTGTAATATACGCGAGCCATTGATTTAAGAGATAAATGCTTGCATTAGATTAGGTAAGATTTCGAATAATTTTTTAAAAAAAATAGATTTATGTTAGGATTATGGATGTTAACAAGTCAAACCTGCTCGCAAACATTTTACGTTTAGTTCGATTCGGCTTGAACTCGTATTCGAATCAAAATAGATAGCTCTTTGAATAATGAACAAAGTTTAAGCTCATGAGTATTCGGTTTGGCTTGACTCAATATGTTCAAACTCGAAAAAAATACTCGGTTCTATTCAACTCGTCAATACCATTAATGTCACATTAAACTTACATAGTGTTGAAAAAAAAATTTTGATCTTATATAAGTTAAGCACGAGCTAAGCACAAACATCGCACGACATGAGCTCGACTCGAAAATATAATGAACTAAATACAAGTTAAGCTCCAACATTATAAATTTTGAATAAGTTCAGCTCGATATATAATATATCAAAGCTTATAAAACACTTAAATAAGTTTAAACATGATCGTTAAAAATTAAGTCCATTGTCAAAAATTAAGTCGAATTTAAAAGTATCACTACTCGATTAAGTTCGACTTAGCATACCTCAACTATTAAATTATGTTAATAAGCGGAGAAAATAGTATAAAAGTGTGAGGGGGGTGGTGCAGAGTGCCAGCTGGACACAATCAGATCTGCTGGGTTAGTGTCTAGGACAGCAAGTAATGGAGCACCAATCATAATCATAGACCCGCCACCCCTCCCCTAATCATCCCTCCACGATTTCTATGGTGCACAAAAGGCCGGCCCTCTCCCCCTCCCCACTCTGAACCCCGCCGCCGACGCCGGCGGACCGACTCCTCCGCCGTCGTTGCCTTCGTCGGCTCCGAGGAGGAGGAGGATTGGAGAGGAAGGCGTCGAGGCGGCCGGAGCTGCTACTACGTACGCCTTCTGAATGGGTTCTCTTCTTTCTTCCCTGGCCCCGCTTCGTTTCCACTCCGACCTCGACCTTGGCCTCCCTTCGCCGCCACGGCATTGCTCCTCCGATCGGCATTAAGTGTCTTCACAATACCCTGTCTGTGCTCCGTCATTTGGCGTTGCATCTGATTTTTTTTCGTTTGGAGGACGAGGATCATGCTTTGGGTGATTAGGGTTTCCGGGTTCTTCTCCGCCGCATTGGCCATGGTGCTGCTCTCCCCTTCCCTCCCATCCTTCCCCCCGGCCGAGGCCATCAGATCCTCCTACGTCGGCCCCGTCCCCGCCGGTGACAAGTTCTCCTTCCGGCAGGCACCCCCGTTTAATGAGAATGCCGGTCACTGCGGCGGCGTCCGGGGAAAGACCTCGGTGTGCGACCCGTCGCTGGTGCACATCGCCATCACGCTCGACGTGGAGTATCTCCGGGGATCGGTGGCGGTGGTGAACTCAGTGATGCAGCACGCGCGGTGCCCGTCGAACGTCTTCTTCCACTTCCTCGTCTCCGACGCCGGCCTCGAGCCGCTGGTCCGGTCGATCTTCCCGGAGCTCGAGTTCAAGGTGTACTTCTTCGACCCCGATCGGGTGCGGCGGCTCATCTCGACGTCGGTGAGGCAGGCGCTCGAGGAGCCGCTCAACTACGCCCGCAACTACCTCGCCGGCATCCTCGAGCCCTGCGTCCGGCGGGTCATCTACCTCGACTCCGACCTCGTTGTCGTCGACGACGTCGGCAAGCTCTGGGCCACCGACCTCGCCGGCGCCACCATCGGCGCCCCGGAGTACTGCCATGCCAACTTCACCAAGTACTTCACGGCGAGGTTCTGGTCGGAGGAGAGGTTTTCCCGGACCTTCGAAGGGAGGACGCCCTGCTACTTCAACACCGGAGTGATGGTGATGGATCTGGCGAGGTGGAGGCGGAGCGGGTACACCAGGTCGATTGAGCGGTGGATGGAGGTGCAGAAGAGCGGCCGGATCTACGAGCTGGGCTCGCTGCCGCCATTCCTTTTGGTGTTCGCCGGCCGGGTGGCGCCGATCGGCCACCGGTGGAACCAGCACGGCCTCGGAGGCGACAATGTGAAGGGCAGCTGCCGGGATCTCCACCCGGGGCCGGTGAGCCTCCTCCATTGGAGCGGCAGCGGCAAGCCCTGGGTCCGCCTCGACGCCCGCCGGCCGTGCCCGCTCGACGCTCTCTGGGCCCCATTCGACTTGTACGGCGGTGCCGCCGCCGCTTGAACCGACGTCTCCCTTCTTCCTCTTCCCCTCCCTCGCCAGTACATTCCTCTTCATCATCCCCCCCTAAATTTAATCTGGTCTAACTTACTATTTGTGCTCGTATAATTAGATTTTTGTTGATTTTTGCTGAGCTCTTTCATACCCTAGTGGAGATGATTGGTACTTCGTTATTATGATTTTATTTCATCTTTGATTCTTAAACGCAAAATAAATTAAAAAGATAGAAAATTGATGAATAGACCGCCTTTTTTTTTGGTTGGGCCTTTTATGTCTTGTTCTTGTTTATTTGGATGATCAAATAGTTCTTAATTATTCTTATTTTGCGTGCTAGGAATTTCACACAATTATTTTTACACCTATGTGAGTCAAGAGGAAGTGGTAAATGAGTGTCATCTTCTTCTCATCATTAGCATTAGCATTAGTATTGCTTGTTTCATAAGCAGCAAAAACTAATCATAGTTACATGACAAATGAGCCAAATAAATGACTTCAAAATCTGTGACATTTCTCATAATGAACTACTTTTTCCCATCTAAAATGCAATTCGTATTTATCTTTTTATAGGATTGAGAAGCTTGCTCTCTGTGCTTGAGCTCATCTTTGTGTTTATTTATATTTATGTTTATGTCAATGCTGTGGCATCTGGGGAAGTAATAGATATGAAGTCAAAGCTTTATTGCATAAAGGGCTTGATTTAGGGTGGTTATGCCGCGAAGCGTCATTTGCTTTTTATCTTTTTTGTGAGTCTCGTAATGGTTGATGTGGTAGGCAGGGTCGGACATGCGAACTACCACCTATTCCGTCACTTTGCCCGAATTATATTCTGCATTTCTTATCCTTATTCCCAACTCTTAACTGGTATACCCTTTTAAGCCTTGAAAAATTAACTTCGAGTTAGCAGTCATTGCAGTCCAGATTTAGCCGAAAGAATGAGGAATGATGATGTTATGGGTTGCAGTTTGCACGCCCTTTGCCCTTTGGTATAATGTCACTTTATCCCAAAGAGAGGTTATCTGGTAATTGGCTATTATATAGATAAAGTGTGGTAATTACAGGTTGTGAATAAGTAGGAAGATTTTTGTTGCTTATTATCCATAGGTAGGTGGGAGCTTTCACTGCACCCGGCATGGCTATGTGGGTTCATTTCACGTGGAAATGCGTTTACTTTTTCTCACTAAAAATATTACTAGATTTTTGTTCTCGTTTTTTTGGTGAAAAAGTAAGGCGAAGGGTTGACGCATGAATAAATAATCATACTTAGTTGTGTATGTATTTGTATTAAATTTCAGAAGAGGGTGTTGGCCGCCCCTCACACCACTCGCTAGACATTCTTCATTGGCCCGCACGGCATGTGGGAGAAATATTCCTGCTTACAACTCCAATATTCATTCATATGTGCGCCTCCAATAAGCTCCTTCTAAGCTCTAAGCTCTTGTTGACCTTGCCCTTAATGTCGTTTTTCATCATTTTTTAGCTTCCAATCGGACCTAGGGAAACACCCGTCTTGTCGATTATTCGTCTTGTCGATTATTTTTATGTTTGTGATTGTGGGCTGTTCTTTTTATAATCACATCGTGTCGCACGTAATTTTATAATTATTATTATGTATACATGGGTTGGTCGACCGAATTGAAAGCTTCTTTGCTTCCTAATCAAACAATAAAAAGACTTTTCTTCTCTTGTGGCGCATGATCGACACCGGGCGGCGGCTTAGTCTTCTGGAATCCATCGCTGACCTGCTCTACAGCAGACTTCACTCAGTTTCTTTTCGATAAGCTTGGTAATTGCATGTGTTGACGCGTAATCTCCCTCCCCGAGTTTTATTATTCTTCATTTTTTTTTTTGTTACCAAGCTTGCTTAAACTCGTAAGTAGTGGTATAAATAAGACGAGTCAAACCAAATTAAATAAGTATTTTTTTGAATTCGACATCATTTATAATAAGTATATTTGAAATTATTTTAGTAATTGAAGAGTTTTTATTTATTACGGGTTGAACCGAACTTGTCTAAAATTGATAATGACTTATTTATATTTGGCTTTTTATTTTTTTTAATTGAACGAATATTTGTGTTTGACTATGTTTAATTTATATAGAATTAAAATTTTCTTTCAAACACTATATAAGTTTAATATAACCTTAAAAAAATTAACAAACCGAGTCAAGTTGAGTATTTTTTTGAACTTTAGCACATCAAGCTCGAGTTTCGAGCCAAATTAAGCCAAAACACTTCTTAGTTCAAATTTTGTTTATTATTCAATGAGTTATTCATTTCAAATTGAGTATTGTTTCGAGCACAAAATTAATAAATACGAGTTTAAATTAAATCGAGCCGAACATAAAATACTTGTAAACAAATTTGACTTATTTATATCCTTACTAATAAGTGTGTTTGTTTAGTACTAAGAATCACCATTCCGTAGTATTAATGGTGCAGCACGATAATTTCTTAGCGTTCTATGGAACATTAAATGACTGGTTTTGATAAGAAGAGGTCGTTTGATAGTCACTGTTTGTATCGTTGCTTCTTGGATAAATTCGAAGCCATCTGGACGTAGGGTAGGGAATGGTTCTTTTGGGAGAACGGAGAGTATTATGGATTGTCATCTTGCTTCTTTACAACGATAAAGGGGTGTGTGGGAAGTATGCTCGTCGCCCCACTGGCCATTGACAAAAGCAAATGGCGTGTTAAAGGGCCTTGCAAAAACTTGGGTCCATTCAGATCTATTGATTCTTGGCCCTTTCATTATCAATTCTTAGCCTTTTTATCTCCAAACCAAATTTTCATATTATTATCCTGAAGAGCTTGCAATAGATGTCATATAATTTAAAAGTTAATTCAAAAAATACGACTTTTTTATTAGCCTATATATAAATCACCAAGATCATCTATGACCGATGTGGGATAAACCCAATAATTCTCATTCACACATCGGACATCCTCAAAATTATAATCATCTAACAAATTCCTTTTTAAATCAGACAGCACCCACCTCTTCTCAAATCATTCGGTAGAACCTATGAAATTAGGTGGAACCCATGAAAAAAATTTCGATAATCGGCATAATGAAATTATCATCGTCTAACAAACTCTCATTTAAATCAGAGAGCACCCACCTCCCTTCAAATCATTAGGTCGAACCAATAAAAAAAATTCTGACAATCGACATAGGCAAATATTGGCCACCTACCCTCAAATTATTAGGTAGAAATTTTGAAAGAAACTCTGACAATCAGCGTAGGCAAACACTGGCTGATACCACTTATTGGCCCGTTCTACCCATCCAAGCTCTAATATCAATGTTGGGCCCTTTGAGCCCCCAAAAAGGTCTTGCAATAGATGTCACGTGTCTCTATTAATTCAAAAGTTAACTTAAAGAAAAAACTTTTTCATTATTCTATATACAAATCATCGAAATTATCCACGACCGATGTGAGATAAACCCAATATCGATTGATCTGTTCAATAGGGATAAATAAATAAATAAATAGTGCGGAGGTCGATAAAACAAAAAAAATTCGCTAGAATGTTGTTCATTTTTCTTTTATCGTTTATTTTTTATTTTTGTATTGTCCGCAAAAAATGAAACATTCACTCAGGTTGGGGCTATGTCGATGGTGCAGTCTTTAAAGAGTTTTTTCATGTGCAGATTACAGATTACGTGGTAGATTTATTGCTGCTGAAGAATTTTAGCTGCGCCCCGTTTTTTCCCGCCTACAATCTCGTCCATCTCTCAAACCTGAGCCATAATATGATACTGGAAGAGTTACAAAGTAGACAATTGATATGTTGTCCAGTCATTTAAGTTGCATTTGAATTGTTTGAAAAATGCATTAAGCAAAAGCTTGTAGCAGTTGATTAAGTACGTACTTTCCCATAATTTTTACTGAATTCCGTGGTCAAAACTGATGGAGGTGCACCATGGCCATAAAAGTGGGTGATTCTGGGCATAAACGAGCCGAGCCGAGTTGACCAAAGATATTTTTGAATTCAATTTGATTTTGGCAAGCATGTTTGAGTTTATTTGAGTGTTTGACGAGCTTTGATGTGTTATAGATCGAGCCAAACTCGTTCAAAATTCATAGTATTTAGGCTTGGCTCGTATTCGATTCCCCATGTTTTTAAGTTGAGCGAATATTTGTGTTTGGCTCGTGCTTGACTTATATAGGATTAAAAAAAAATTTCCAACACTATATAAGTTTAATGTGACCTCAATAATATTTACGAATTGAGTCGAGCCGATTATTTTTTTTAAGTTTGAAAATATCGAACTCGAGTTTTAAACCAAATTGATTCAAACACTCTCTAGCTCAAAACTTTATTCCTTGTTCAATGAGTTATTTATATCGAACCGAATAATTTTTTAGTACAAAATTAAAGAACACGAGTTTAAGTTAAACTGAGCCAAACATAAAACACTTACCGGTAAATTTGGCTTATTTACATCCTCAAGTTCCTTTCCCTTGCTCAATTTTACGTTTCCCCATTTTAAAAGAGAGTGAATGTGTGTAACTGTTGTCATTCCTGGGAAAGAATATAAAATGTGGGCTGAAGTTTAATTCGAGGGACAAGTCCACGACTTGAGGCCAAGTGGTATAATATATTCGACTCGACTGGGCAGACCCACATTTGCTTATCTCATCGCTCCATTGTCTCCAAATCAGTTATTTGCAAGCGTAGTTTGAGAATAGTGTTTTGTTTCATGATCTCTTACTTAAGATTAAAGGTTTCGTATGCATGACTCGTTTCTAAACGTAGTGAAATTGTCTCCTTTTCTACCAAGGAAATAGTCACATAGAGAGCTTTTCAATTTATTGTAATATGACACAATCTTATTGCACAAAAATTTTGTGGGTTATTATGTATATTAAGTAAAGAAGTGTTCATACTGCCGCGACAAAAGGATGCTGCCCACGCTTAGTTCAGAGTACTCATTGAAAAATCGTAGAGAGGCATATTTGGAACTTGGAGTCTTGGATTAAAAAATCGTAGGAGTCTAATCAAGGTTTGATTATTTTCTTTATGTTAAGTAATACAATCATTTGACCTCCTAATAATTAAGGAGGTTTACTTAAGCGAAGCTATGATAATACATACATAGCAGTGCATTCCGGGTATCTTGAGCGTTCGTCTAGTTGGGCCATTGGGTAAGGACATCATCTTCGTGGGCCTCGATGGAGAGATTTCGGCCCACGAGACGGTGGTGCGATGCGACGACGGTCCAGCGGAAGAAAGTGCTCCGCGTGGGGCCCACAAAACGCTAGATTTGCGCTCGTCGTTGTCGGGCACCGAGACGTTGACTCTTTTTTAAATTTTGTATTTCGAAAGCGGTGGTCGAAGTGGGCCCCCCTCTTCTTCTTGTTGGGGGTTATGTCACAGCATCAAATCATTTGCTCGTTCTTCCTCTAAAAATATACGCTTTGAGTCTTATCAACCGTTTCACACCATCTTAAATCTTATTAAATTGATAATAAGAGTTTCGCATTCATTAAAAATAATAATTGTGGGTATTATTTTTTTAAGTAATTGTTATTTTTTTTCTTTTTTATTTTTAATTAATTATATTTTTTTATCTCTGGCCTGATATTAAAAAGATTATGGGGGTAGGATTTTACTTCCGGATCTAATTGATAACAAATAACAATAGTTTGAATAGTTAAATATATTTCTTGACTATACAACTTTCTTGTTCGGAATTTGAAATTTGATCGTATAGTTATAAAACTATTGATTTAATATCTTCGTAATTTTGGGCGATTGTTGAAAAGTACAATAACTTCACACGAGTTATTTTATGAGTATTTTTTTTATAAAAATTAGCTTTCTATAAAGGTAAAGTTTTTGTTAGCCTAGGAAAAAAAAAATTCCAATCACGAGCTTATTTGGGCCATTTAAATTATAAGGACGACTCACAAATATTTAAAAAAAAAACTACAAAAACTCCTTCAATGACGTCGGCAGCTACTACCCCTCCTTTGCCATAGCCCACCTTGGCCGTAGCCCTGCCTCAATCGTCGACCTACCGCTGATACCCCTCCTCCCCCTTCCCCCAGATCTGGCCAAGCGAGCAGAAGTTAGCGGGCTACGACGAGCATGTTGTTGAAGAGGAAGATGAAGGAGTAGGTGCCGCATAGCTACATGTAGGCGTCAACGATCCGAGCGAGGAAGGAGGGTAAGGGAGGGGTGTCAACGAGAAGGTGGAAGACAACCTCAATGTCGGAGAAGGTGTTGACGATGGAGCCACGGTCCTCGAGCTAGCGGCGGAGTTGATAAGGTTGCCATTGTGGGGGACGGTGATGGAGCCGAAACGGTAGCCAACCAGGTAGGGCTGGACATCGTGGAGCGGGAGGAGGAGGGGTCGACAGCTAGACAAGGCAACCCGTGACCAACAATTTTTTTTTTTTGGTTGTGTGGCAGGATTTAATTGCCTCTGTCCGATCCTTGTAGGCTGCACCTGGTCGTCCCTTGACCAGATCTTATTGGGGAAGGCCAGATCCAGTCGGTAGGGGCCCTACTCCGCACACAAAAAATTGCAAGATCTTTGGCTACATGACCCGATCAGTTCCTGGTAGGCTATATCTGGCCACCTCGTAGTCAGATTTAACTAGTGATGGCTAGATAAGGTAGCTAATTATAGCCGACAATGGCCAAATCTAGCCATTGCTGGCCACTCACAGCTAGCACAAAATGATCAGCCAATTTATTTTTTGAAAGTAATAAATTTGGGCTGTTACGTGTGAATCAGATGATATAGATTAAACTTTTATTTTTTTTAAATAATAAATTTGAGTCATCTTTATAATAGGATGACTAAAATCAAAGCACAAAATAAAAAATAAATTATGCCCCCTCTGGGTCTCTTTATATAATAAAAGTTTTTTTAATATATGTCCGGGTAAAAAAAATATTTCAATTAATATAGTATTCATTTTGTCACACCGTGAGTAACGCCTAAATTTATCATTTGTCACGCCAAGAAAGTCTCCGTTGCAACGCCTCAGAAATGTGTAGGGATGGTCCCAACCCTCAGCTATGGTTTCCAACTCCCCTAACCAACCAAGCAACTCTATCACTGTCTCAAAACGCTCCCACGAGAAACAAAAACAAGCTTCAACGCTGTACACACCCCACCGCCAAAGAAGAAGAAGACTCCTTCCAGCTTCGTCGTCTTCGCATATCCATCCTCGCTTACCCTTTCAAACTCCTCCCTCCATCCCCCCTCGCCGGCACCATTTTTTTTCTATTTACTCTGCCCACAGCAGCAAACCTCTCCATTGGCTGAGTTTGACGCCTCCTTCCCCTCTGCCCACCCAGCTGTTACCCGACGAGCTTTGAGTCCCCTTCTTCCTCTCTACTATCCACTCTACAATCGACATCTTCCTCTTCTTCTATCAGATTCCGAGCACTCATTTCCGGCTTTTCTGATCTGGGTATTGTGGGTTATGGTGGTGTCCTTGCTCAGAAGGTCGGCTTCTTTGCCTTTGCTGCTCTACTTCTTCTTAGCTGATCTACCGCTGCTTCTTCCTCCTCGCCTATGCCGTGCGCAGAGCACGCCGGCGTCTTCGCCGGTGGCGCCGCAGGACCTCTGCAACGGCGTCTTCGTCTCATACCAGTACAACGAGGGCGCCCGCATACAGCCCTTCCTTTCCTTCCTCCGACCCCGCCGTGCTCACCGACGGCAGTCCGCTGCCTGCTCGGGTCGGGGGCAATGGCACATTCTTCTCCGGCTTCCCCAACGCCGACCTCAACACGGCCATCGAGACCGCCGGCGACATCAACCAGATGCAGCTGCAGATCGATCTCGTTGGCACCCAGTTCGGCGTCGCCACGCCCGCCGTCCCCGTGCCCGAGGCCTTCTACCTCGCCAACGATGGCTAGAACTGCCCAGATCCCACCCGGCAAGGTTCAAAGATCCCTGCTTTTACGCCAATCCACTCTTTTCTCTCTTCGATCCTGTCTTGTCGGTTGATGTTAGTCTGTAAAAATTCAATCTTTCCTCTTTTTTTTTTTTTGCGCAGGAACGAACTTGATGCACACTTGTTGCACCATTGATCCCAATTTCAAGGCGACTGTTCGCGGTGATGACATGTTTCTACCAAGGAAAGATGGCGATTTGACGATTGCGTACGATGTGATCCAATCCCATGAGTCGAACTATCTGGCGTTGGTGACCATGTCCAACCACAATCCTCTAGGCCGGTTGGATAATTGGAAGCTAAGCTGGGAGTGGATGAGAGGGGAGTTCATATTCGGTATGAAGGGTGCCTACACTAATGTCACCGATGCATCGGATTGTATATTCGGTGAGCAGGGTGGTTACTACAAAGACTTCAACTTTACTCAAGTGATTAACTGCCAGAGGACGCCCACCATTGTTGATCTTCCATTGAGCATGGCCAACGACACAAATGTTGGGTTGATCCCATCTTGTTGCAGGAATGGCACCTTGTTGCCTTCTTACATGGATCCCACCAAATCTGTGTCGGCGTTTCATCTCCAGGTCTACAAAATGCCGCCGGATGTTAATAGGACGCAGCTCTTTGTTCCTCAGAGTTGGAAGATCAGCGGGAACCTCAATCCAGATTACCAATGCGGTCCTCCTGTGCGCGTGAGTCCTGCCCAGTTCCCTAATCCCGGCGGCCTTCAATCCACAACCGCCGCCATTGCAAGTTGGCAGGTTGTTTGCAACATCACGCAGGCAGCGAACTCGAAGCCTCGGTGTTGTGTCTCCTTCTCCGAGTTTTACAATGATTCGGTGATTCCATGCCAGACTTGTGCTCGCGGTTGCCCCTCTAATGTATCCAACACTTGCAGCTCCAGGGCTCCTGCACTGTTACTGCCATCTGAGACTCTTTTCGTTCCATTTGATAATAGAACACAAAAGGCGGTTGCTTGGGCAGATATCAAACACTTCAATGTACCCAGACCTCTGCCCTGTGGAGATTACTGTGGTGTCAGCATCAATTGGCATGTTTTCACTGATTATAGCAAAGGCTGGAGTGCAAGGATCACTCTTTTCAATTGGGAAGACTCCAGTTTTGCTGATTGGTTTACTGCTGTGGAGATGGACAAGGCCTTCCCTGGGTTTGAAGCCCTGTACTCATTCAATGGAAGTTCTATTGAAGGTGTGCATAATACCATCTTCATGCAAGGTCGTCCCGGGCTGAATTACCTAGTTGCAGAGGTTGATGGTGCTGATCCAGAGAGGGATCCAAGAGTTCCCGGTAAGCAGCAGTCTGTAATATCTTTCACGAAGAAGCCGACCCCTGGTATTGATGTGGTCGGAGGAGATGGTTTTCCAAGCAAGGTGTTCTTCAATGGCGAGGAGTGTTCCCTTCCTCTAACTCTCCCCACCGGAGAGGGTAGTAAAACAGCAGCAGTCAAGACCTCATTGCTCCTAATTCTTGTTCTAGCTTGTCTGTTTTTCCTACTGATGGAGCAGCCATAGATGTTGTGATGTTGAACAAGTAGCCATTTTTGCTACGTATATGATTCTTTCGATTTGTTGATAGGAATATGTTGGTCGATCTGCATATGAAACTACTGGAAGAGCATCACCACAAACATTTTTAGATTTTTGCAGAGAGTAAGGGAGTGACTGTCGCTTATATTTCTTTGTACTCGGGATTGACAGCTCTTGTTTGATGCTTATCCAATGGGAATTTGTCCCTGTAAATTCATTGTTGATTGTGTTGATTAGAATACCGTTAAATTTTTACCCTTTGAATGTGTGAGGAATGTCTATTGGGATGGCATTGTGAGTCACTAAAATTCAAACAAAGGGTGACTAAAACTTCCTTCTTAACAAAAAAAAAAGAAGAAAGAGGTACCCACAACTTCAAAACAGGTGCTAACACGGAAACGATTTTCATACTGTAAAATTTTTCATACCAGACTGAAAAATCTTTTTTCCTTTTCTAAAGCTACAAGCGGACACTGTTTTGGTTACACAGCAAGCACATCTTCAAGAAACCAATTTTATGGACTTGTGAGGATTTTGAGACGTGCAAGCCAACATATAAAATGTTATATGTAGAGTTGACATTCTAATTACAGGGGCAAGAAAAACGAAAATAAAAGGTGGGGTGATACAGAAATGTTTTCGTCGATAGTTGAAATCTCGACCTCCAGCTTACTAAGCAGGTGCTCTGCGCAGGTGCTCTGCCCAACTGCGCTCAAACATTTTTTATGAAAGTACGAAACCTTTCAAGAGGATGATGTAAGTAAAACATTGAATATTTTGTTTGAAAGAAAACCTTGTTCAGTTTAATCGCCTTAATAATTTTGTAGTACATATTTGTTGCCCTTGAATACTGGAATAATGAAGCGATGTAAAACTATGAATTGGCACTAACTCAACACCTCAAAAAAATAAAAGAAAAGGCAAATAAAGAGGAAAGCGATGTGAAACTATGAATTGGCACTAATTCAACGCCTCAAAAAAATAAAAGAAAAGGCAAATAAAGAGGAAACAGAGACACAAGCTTCTTTCGACAAACTAGACTTTAATTTTCATTAAATAGTTATGACTCATTACCTCTCTCTCTCTCTCTCTCTCTCTCTCTCTCTCTCTCTCTCTCTCTCTCTCTCTCTCTCTCTCTCGTAATACCCCAATTCCCATAAAATCAGATTAGAATTATTAGAGTCAAAGTGATGTCTAAATTAATTAATCTAGTCTAAATTAATTAATCTACAAGACTCAAACGATAAAGTGGTTCGAGAAAGGAAGACACGCCATGATGCATCAAGTAAATACATGAAAACGCATCAATATCAACAAAAAAACGAAAGAAAACAACAGTGCACTAAGCTCAAGTGTGTATAACATCTATCCGTCCTTCCACAAAAATCGACCCAACATATAAGAACACAAGACCTCTGTATATAATAAAAAAAACGTTGATAACGAGTGTTATTGGTCTGAAAAATAACTAGTATAAATTGACAAATAAAATCTGATATTCTGTGAGGAAGGAAAACAATATATATAATCTCCATGTGAATTCTCAAAGGGCATTTATTGAGGAGTCATCAAGCTGCAGACTAAATAGCATCCGGAATTGAACTAGTGTTAAACGACTCTCAATAAATGTCACTCTTGGCAAATGCTCTCTCCAAACCTCTACATAATGCCTGATCATGAGTACAATGACTAAGTACTCTCATGGAGTCACATTTAGTACCTTTTGATACTACAAGTCTAGACATGCATTATATACAATAGTAATCATCTACTTTACTCATCTTCGGGTGTGAGAAACTCAGGATGTAAAGACGTCAGGATCCTTTGGAAATACAAGAGCCTTCTCACTAATCTAGAGCTCGCCACGACTTGCGTATGCTCTCGCTTTTTAATATTTTACGGGATTTTTCCTGATTTTTTTTAATTTTTTTAGAATTTATTACAAGCTAGTTATTATTTTTGACTTGAGTCGGAGTCGAGTCAATACTTATTTACGAGTTTGCCACCAAGCCATTTTCTTCTCCCCCAACACATCTCTCCACCCA
>JAVDBV010052472.1:4845-16097 GCA_032619315.1 Piper longum
ATTGAGTTTGACCTTTAATTGAGCCTGTTTTGAGTTCGTTCCTAGCTCACAAATGAGCTGGGTTCAAGCTCAAAAAAATCAAACAGTTTAAGTTTATTCGAGTCAAGCTCGAACATGTATGCTCAAAACTCGTTCGATATCGAGTGGAGTTCGAACTTCAAACTATTCGAGTCGAGCTCGAACACAAGTCGAACTCGACTCGCTCGCTCGTTCCTATGGCCGCCTTGGATCAACAACTCACCCCCTACACAAGTGCTTCAGCCTTCCATCGTGAAGAGACGTGCAAATCTACGCCCATACATTTGGCGGCTCTCCATTAGGGACCCTTTCAAGAGGTTACAGTACTGCTAAAATTGTTTGAAGGCTCTTTCTATCAACAACGGCACCACCACCAAGAAACATGACAATGAAGGCAATCATTCCCGCAGTTGAAGACCCTGCCGTATCGACTTCTCGAAGATGACGGATGTGCTAGTCTAGTGACCATGAAGAAGTCCAAGAACTTGAAGATGTGCTCAAGCAAAAGGATGAGCAAAATCATGAACTTCAAGATTCATCCAAAACAACAAACATCGCATCTTACAACGCGTCTAGAACGCATGGATCCACCCCAGGTACAAGCCGATGAGGCCAAACACACGTCTCTCCAAGTCCTTACACTTCCTACTCCCCTTGAGGTACAAATTCGAAGGCCGGTGCGAGCACTTCAGCATCCCCAGCTACCCAAATGCCACCCCAAAGTGTGCCACCCATCCAACCAGCCTTTTGGCCCATTTTGGTCTCCACCATATTTACCACAAGGAGGACCCCCTAGTGTTGTCTCCCAGCAAAGCCAACCTCATCAACAACCACAGTTTCCATACCCACCTCCACCTCCAAACCTGGCAGCGGTCCTTCCGTCTGAGAATCATTTCAAGAAGATAGAAGATGACATGGCCTTTCTAGCAAAGAAGAAGGAACCAGAGAAGTTATATGTCATAAAATGACTCCAACCTCTTACGGAAGAAGTCTACAATGAGGTGTTGCTAGACAACTACAAAAGGCTAGCTTTTACTAAGTTGGATGGCAATGGCAACCCATTGGATCACATATGATCTTTCAGATTGAGAGTGTATCTATTGCCTCAAATAACAACCTGAAAACACAACAATTTCCTTCATCTCTCACTGCGAATGAGATGCAGTGGTTCAACAACGGCCTCCTAATTCTTGTTGGGTTGTCCCTCTCCTAAAAATATATAAAATTATATCCATGTTTTGGATAAAAATTCAAATTTATAGATTTTGCTTGTTGAAAGAAATAAAAGCAACACACGACGCTATTTTTCTTTAATTTTTGAGTTTTCTGATTTTAGAAAAAAATTACTGCTGCAAAAGGAGAAAGATAATTATGTGGATTGAAGAAATATAAATGTTTTATAGAGATTTGTTTACAATCGTCAATGGTAATTTTACCAAGTTCTTATATTTGTAATCTATAATTCTTTCTTTTTTTCATTTAATACCAATTTTATAAAAAATACAGTAAATTGATATTGAGGAGTTTGTTCTGTATCAAACTTGTGATATAATGATTTGATCTGACCGTTTATTCAGTGATTTTTTCCCTAAATTTAGAGTATTCTACGTAAAATTAGTTTGTCTGATTTCTATATTTGTTTGAAACTTCTTATCTTTATGTGTTAAAATAGAGGGTTTGTATTTAATTTATTCTAGTTAATCCCAATAATTCTATCTCGATATGATCTTTCAGATTGAGAGTGTATCAATGCAATGCCGTGGTTCAACAACCAACAACCGGCCTCCTGATTCTATCACGACTTGAGAGGAGATAGTTGAGAAGTTTATTGCCCACTTCCAAACCATGGAGGTGCCTATGAAGTTGGAGCATTTGAAGCTTTGTAGAAAGGAGGAGGATGAATCCTTGTCAACTACTTCAAGCGCTTTCGAACCATGTCCTCTCAGCGAAGGAGACACCAGACACGAAGGAGATAATTAAAATTTGTTCCGTGAATGCGGGGTCAGCGTCTTGGTCCTTTAAGTAGTTCCCCAAGCAACTTTGAGGAACACCATGAGAAGGTATTGATGTATGAAGAGTTGCAGCGCAATGCCACCGCCGCCAAGATCTCAAGAGCCTCAGTCAATGCGGTCACTGACTAAATTCGAAAAGTAGGCTGCAAGAAGCAAGATGACCGAGACAAGGGGACTCCCCAAAACACCAACCGACGTCAATGTCACAACATGGAAGACTACACCTTCGACATCATTGATACAGAACGGTGGTTCGAGCTCCTGGTTTGGGAAGAGTAGATGACACCGAGAGACCCAACTGAACCATTGAAGCCTAGACATGAGAAGTACAAATTATTTTGATATCATCAGCAAGTGAACAATGCTACCCACCGATGCCGATATATCATGGAGACAATTCAAAACTTGCTAGACAGGGTGAGATTGTCTACAAGAAGGCCAATGATGTTCCCAAACCTGCTGTCATAATGGTGTCTCAAAATTCTAGCAAGGATACACCAACCATCGAAGACGATCACCAGAGGGGACTGATAAGATAGAAGACTATAGTGATGTTGGTGTGGTGGTCCTTCAACTCAAGAAGCCTCAACATCAACACTTGTGGTGGTAGCTAAGCGCTCGCTCGCTCTCTCTCTCTCTCTCTCTCTCTCTAATGGAGAATTTCTAATTGTAGCATTCTTAATTGAAGATTATAAGTTGTTTTCCAATTTCTGGAGTACGTAAGTATTTCCCAATGGGTGTATTTAAATTCCACCCAATTGATGATTATAAGAGTTTCTAATTTTAGAAGTTTCACATTAAATTCTTTGTGTATTTATTATCTGTTGATTTTTATCTTGTCAAACTATAATAAATGAGTTTAGGAATATTGTCTGTTAAAATCCCGATTATTTATAACAAAGTTTATTGTATTTTCCTAAGAATGTTAGCTATTGATGCTTGGCAATTCATTTATTTATAACTTTTATAACTAAATATATGAAAAAAACTAATAAAAAATCATTTTCTTTCTATTTATTTTTTTGCCATTTTTTCATATTCTATCAAAATAAAAGGACTTAAAATTGGTTTGAATTGTGAAAAAAGGTTAAAAATGTTATCCAAACTTATTTTTTATTGATTTGCAAAAGAAATATAAGAAAAAATAAAAAATTTATCATAATTAAAAAAATCTATCACAGCTATTTTTCAAAAGCTAAGAGACATGGAATAATATTGAATAATTTTTTTCCTAACTAAATACATAAATAATTAAAGTTTTAATTTTTTTTCATGTCAATATTTTTCATTTTTTTAGTATCTAAACAAAATCTACTTGTAGAGTGTTTGGTTATAATAAAAAAATTTATCTAAAATCTTTAAAAAAATGATGCCATATAAAACTATTTTTGAAAGGGAATGAAGAGAGATAAACGTTAAAATAATAATAATAACAAGCAAACCTTTTTTCTCTAACATTTTGTTAAGTTGGTTTTGTCACTTTATATTTTTGAAGAGCGATAAGTGTTAAAAAAATGATAATAACACACAACCCTTTTTTTCTAACATTTTGTTAAGTTGGTTTTGTCACTTTATATTTTGCTAACATTTTGGCAAGCACATTTTTTATTCTTTATAATTGTCAGTTTATATTTCAACAATTAATAAACTCCAAACAACAACCAAATGCCACATAAACTTTGCATGTGTCACGTTGCCACCATTAGGGCTGGGTGCGAGCTAAATTGAGTTGAGTTTTGTCCAACTCAAACTCGGCTTATTTGATAAATATATAGACTTTTAAATTATAAAGTTTGAGTTGAGTTATTTTGGTTCTAGTTTTTGAGCCGAACTTGTTTGAGTTCGAATCAATTATCAATTTTATATGAGTTACATTATTGTAAGTTTGAAGATCTATTTTACTCTCTATAATATAAAATATTTATAAAATTATTTTTTTAATGATATTGCAAAAATTTCACTTTCGAACTTGATTTATTTTTTGTTTATACATGTAATATATTTTAAATAGTTGTTATTGTAAGAATATAAATATGTACTCACTTTAATTGATGCTCATATAATAACTATTAGATTGTTTTGGCTTAATTATTTTATAACAAATTTTTATTTATAATGTTATATTATCTAAATATTGTTTAAGTAAAAAAATATTAATGATTTATATTACACGTCAAATTGATTCTCGTCAAATTTTAAATTAAATTAATTTTTGATCGATTTAAATCAATTTAATAATTTCTTCAAAAACTAATTCCGATTCTGATTCGATTTAATTTTTAGTAAAAACTTGTACCGCTCGGTCCCAGCCGCCGTGCAATGCACTTAAGCTGGGAGAAGGGCTGCTGACTTCAACTTCAGATTGGTTGAGGAGTCCTTAGCCCCGCCGCGGCTGGTTCCCACATTGACGTCGACAACGACTGATCATCGAGGGTTGGCGGCAAGAGGATCAACTTCAATGTCAGCACCTTATGCCGGCTAGGCATTCGGTTGCTGGAGATGAACCCAATTAGGCAACTCTCTTCATCATTGTGGCTGCCGATACTCCGACGATCCTCGTTCATCTGAGTGGTGGCGGCGAGGCTCCAATACATTCCCTCTATGCCAAGGATGCTCCAGTGAGTGACGACGGCGAACACACCAGCAGCTCCTGCAGAGACACAGCGATGGGAAAAGGATTCTTCCATTTTGACTGTAACTGTAAGGCTCCATTTGTTTAACATTTAAAGAAATATTAATGACAATGAAAATTTTATATCTCAACTAACTAAAATAAGTATATATATTAAATATTTTAAAAATAGTTAATATTTTTACCGTGTGTTATATATCTAAATTAACTATAATTATTTTGTGTGACTTATCCATATGCTCTCTAATGAGCATATAAAAATCTCTTTTTTTTTTACTAGTTTGAGAGTACATGGGTAGGCCATATAATATAATTATGATTACTTTGTGCTCCTATTATTATAATCATACTTAATTTATATAAAAAATAATTAATTTAATATTACTTTTTATAAAAAAAATATATCTAATTTAATTATTTTTACAAGGTTGACTGTTTCAAACTGTTCATGTCATTTATATTATTTTCATCCCATATTCAAAGAAAATTTGACCTCTCCGAAGAAAATCAGTCCGTCTACCATTAATAGATAAAATAAAGATGGATTATATAACTCAAAAGTGAAGTTCAACGAAACTGATTCGCAACTTGCAAGAATGCACAAGAAAAGCGCCAGTATGTAGGCGAATCTCTTCTATTTCCTAAATGAAAATTCATCCGTGAATTCCTTCTGCAGCTGCCTTATAGATTCTGTTTTTGCTGTTATTACAACATCATCAAGAAACCCTCTATTTGGAAATTCTTCGGGAACAAAACTTCGGTAGTTTTCAAACTGCTCCTCTGCTTCCTTCTTTTTGTCTTGTAAGCTATAGATTATTCCCTGTAATTGCCAAGTATGAAACACCACTCATAGTTCACAGAAAATGACCTAACAAGAAGATACTGAAAGTAAAAAGAAGATGCACTAGGTAAAGCTAGAATCCATGACTGAATCATCGTATCAGAAAACAACTTTCATATGACCCTACACGATTCATGTCAATCAATTCATCATCATTAAAACTTACTTCAGCCAAGTTGGGACAGGCAGCATAAGTTTTTTATCAAAATTTGAATATATTCGAGAAATAAGAGTAGCTCTTTAAGAGATGAAAGCTTGAAAATTCAATTGCTACTTGCTCGATATGTAAAGAATAAAGCTGAAATCCAGTCCACTAGAGAAAATAATAATCCACATTTCACCCCTCAGCAATAAAAAAATTGCAAGAAACAATATTTAGACTCGATAGAAATGGCTGAGACAAATTGAGAAACAAAATCTTATTCATTATCTTAATCCTCACCTGGCAAAGGTATGGTCTAAAATCTCGCGGGTCCTCGTTAACCAGATCCTGAAACTGCTTTAAAGCCTCATCTAACTCACCCTGCATGATGTGGGCAACGTTATATATATATTTCCAAACGTAATAACATCTAACTTTACAAACATTACAAAAATCAAGGTTATGATAAAATAATATAAAGTAGTCTGCATGACTGGAAGAAAATCTTCAGCTTGGTTGAACCTGTACAAGATGCATTTGCCCAATTAAGATTCTGATATTGCGCTCCTCAGTCACTCTTTGCTCACGGCAAGCCAACTCCAAAGCTCCATTCAGCATATCAAAAACAGCTGGTCCTTCATGGTTTTTAAGCATGACCATCGATAATCCCTGCAAAAAAGAACGAATTCAGGGTTCCGGCATATGGCAGATATAAACAACACCACAAGTAGAACATGCTAATTAATTATGAAGTATAGATCTTTTCTATCGATATATATATATATTCACAACTTAAGCTTACTTTTGGGTCCTAAATTATATGAATCATTCGTAAGAAACATATGATCAAACAGATAGAAGGCACAATAAACTTACATGCAAAGCCTTGATTAGGAGCGGCCTCTCCTTCAATATCTCATTAAACAGCCTCTTGGCTTTAGTGAGATGCCCCATGAGCTCATAACACACAGCCTGCAAAAGCCTCCACTCCACTTCATCCGCCTCAACTTCAATCAACTTCTCCACGTACTCCACCGCCTCTTTCGTCCTCCCGGATCTCATCTTCCCATAAAGCACCATTTTCAGAGCCTCGACGTCCCTCGGATTCCTCTTCAACACCCTCAAGTACCCATCCACGACCTCATCCTCATCCCACCTCTCCGAAGCCGGCAAGGACGTAGTCTTTGCGGCTTTATCGGACCAAAAAACAGGTTTCCCAGACAATCCCGCAAACAATAATACCAGCGACCCAACAAGCACAACAGTCACCTTTCCGGCATGCCGCTTGAGGAAATGAGCGTCACTCTTACCACCCTCCGACTCTCGTTTAGCTTTGACAAGCCTCCGAATAGATAAAGAAGGCGAAGCTATTGAGAACGACGAAGAGGTTGTCGTCGAAAAAGGAGAGCCTTGAAGGAAAAGGGAAGGACCCAAGGGGAGCTTGCCGGAGAAGTGGATGACGCCGGCGAAAGTCGTGCGAAAAGATGATACCTTTATGGGAGTAAAGACATGCTTATTCGGGAAGAAGGAGGTGAACGGTCGGTGGGAAGGTGGAAGGGGTCGGAGAAGGGAGTCCGTATACATATGTAGCACCGAGTTAGAGCTCTGCAACAACTACGAGGCCCATGGCCGACGACGGCGACGAGGAGAAGACTAAATCGTTTACCACCCAAACCGGCCATGGACATATGAACGATTTGAACGGACGTGGTTCGGACTTGACCAACTATCAACGCCCTTCTTCTGAGATTATGTCCGATAGTTCTGTTCCGAGGTTTCGAACCGGACCGATCGAATTTCCTAAATAAGATCGGACGGCTGAAAATTCACACCGGAGCCGAATCCGAACTTGTCTAAATTACGTGGACATGTATGGTCGTGAGTGGAGGTTTGAAAGTGCCGAGTTTGTATTATAAAAAGTGCATAGCTTGCATGATTAAGTACAAATAAAGTGCGGCTTCCTTCTCTCAACAATTTGAACGATTTGTACTGTTGCATGGTAAATTGCCCACAAACCGTCCAACCTCATTGTATTGTATAGTAATCAAGACGTCTCATTATCAGCTGCGTCGCCGGGAGCTTGCTATTGTTCAATCTGCATGGCTATTTCTTTCTACAAGGTATGAGATACAAGTTCAAATCGTGTAAACCAAGAAGCAGTCGAGCCATTGCAATGATATTTCTCGTTATTCTTAATGAACTAATAAAATCAGGGATGAGGTGGTGGAAAACTAAGTGTGCACGCGCTCAATAAAACCTACAACCACACAGAATGAACTGTCAGGGATTTTGTTAGGCCGTGAAAAACATTGTTCAACCACAAGAGCACACATTCACCTTATGGGGGAGATCTGTAAGTGCAATAAAAAGGTCAGCAGTGAAGATAACAGTTGGAGAGACAGATCATTAACAGTACTTTCATCAACTAATATAGCACAAGTATAAACTATAAACTATAGAAATAATAATTCTTTACTAACCAATGCACTTCGAAATTTCGAATAATGCTTTCATGTACTTACACTTACATTTATAAACCTCTGGGAGCGTAGACTAGAAAATATAATAGAAAGTTAAGTAGCAGTAGGCAACAAAAATGGATAACAATGCTTATAAAGTTGTACGAAGCATTTGATAAAACCGATCATAATTGCCTCGAGTAATTTTGAAGGCCCAAAATCTCAGGACGACTACATCAGAAGACAAAACGGTTCATTATCAACCACTAATAGGGATAAACATGAACTATATTACTCAAAATTGAATATATGTACAAAAAGACTTGCAAGATGCATAATTTACACGAGTAATTATTATACGAATACCCATTGAATAATAAACCAACCTATATGCTGGTATCCACACTTCTATTTCTTCCACCTGATTGGGGATATATTGGGGAAATGGACCCATAACTAAGATTTAGATAATTACATATGGCAAAATTTTGATGATGGGACGCCCTTTCTGATGCCACCCTCTTCTTTTGTCCAAGTTTAGGACTGGTAATGCACAAGCATCATCAAGATATCCTCTTTTTGGAAATTCTTTGCGAACAAAACTTTGGTAGTTTTCAAAGTGCTTCTCTGCTTCCTTCTTCTTGTCTTGTAAGCTATAGACTATTCCCTGTAATTTGCACGTATTAAACATCACTCATAATCTATAAAAAATGTGCCTAACATGAAGTAAAAAGAAGACGCAAAATGTTAGCCAAAATGTAAAATAATCCTATCAGAAGTCAACTATCATATGACTGTGCTTGCAGGAAACTATGAGCTGCATTGTTCATGTCAATCTATTTATCACCATCATTTAATCTAACTTTAGCTTAGTTTGAAGCTTGGAATTAAGAACATACATTTTTTATCAACATTTGACTGTATTACATTTGAACTGGACAATATGGGTAGAGCTCTTAGGACAAAAAACCTTTACAAAGGCAAATAAAAACTAAGGTTCTATTTCTACTTATAGATGCATGAAGAAATAAAGCTGAAATCCATTCCACCTCAGAAATTTTAATTAAACATTTTACATCTCATGCATAGAAGATTGCAAAAAAGGGAAATGGCTTTGACAAGTTGAAACGGTTTTTTTCATAGTTCACACATGACAAAGGTATGGTCTAAATTCTCGTGGGTCCTCATTTACCAGATCCTGAAACTGCTTCAAAGCCTGATCTAACTCAACCTGCATGATGAGGGCATGGTTCTACTAGCATTTTTACAATAGTATTCATAAACGCGTAAATAAATTTAATTTATAACAATTATTATTTTCATAAATTAATATAAAGTAGCCTGCATAAATGAAAGAAAATATTCAGCTTGGTTGCACCTGTACAAGATGCATATGCCCAATTAAGATTCTTATATTGCGCTCCTCGGTGACTCTTTGCTCACGGCGAGCCAACTCCAAAGCTCCGTTCAACATATTAAAAACAGCTGGACCCTCGTAGTTTTTATGCATAACTATCGATAATCCCTGCAAAAAAGAGAACAAATTCAGGGCTGCAGCATACGACTGATATAAACTACAAACACAAGTAGAACATGCCAATTAAGTATGATGTATAGATCATTTATATCCATAAATGAACAACTTCAACTGACGTCTTTGGATCCAAAACTATATGATTCATTCGTAAGAAACATATGATCAAACAGATAGGAGGCACAATAAACTTACATGCAAAGCCTTGACTAGAAGCGGCCTCTCCTCCAATATCTCCTTATAAAGCCTCTTGGCTTTAGTGAGATGCCCCATGAGCTCATAAGACAGAGCTTGCAACAGCTTCCACTCCACTTCATCAGGCTCAACCTCAATCAACTTCTCCACATACTCCACCGCCTCCTTCGTCTTCCCCGCTCTCATCTTCCCGTAAAGCACCATTTTTAGAGCCTCGACGTCCCTCGGATTCTTCTCCAACACTGCCAAGTGCCCATCCATAACCTCAGCCTCATCCTGCCTCTCCGAAGCTGGCAAAGACGTCGTCTTTGCGGCTTTATCAGACCATAAAAAAGGTTTACCAGACAATCTCGCAAACAACAAGCCAACCAGCGACCAAACAATCACAACAGTTACCTTCCCGGCATGCCGCTTGAAGGAATGACCGTTACTGTTACCACTCTCCGACTCTTGTTTAGCTTTGACAAGCCTTCGAGAAGACAAAGAAGATGAAGCGACGAAGAAAGGAGAAGTAGGTTTCGGCAGAAAAGGAGAATCTTGAAGGGAAAGGGAAGGACCCAAGAGGAGCTTGCCGGAGAAGTTGATGAAGACGGCTCCGGCAGGAGCTGTGCTAAACGATAATATATTTATGGGAGTGAGGCCATGCTTAGTCGGGAAGGAGCAGACGAAAGGTCCGTAGGAAGGCGGAAGAGGTCGGAGAAGGTAGTCCATGCAGCAGAGTGGTTTAGCTCTGAAACAACGACGAGTCATCCATGGACGACGACAAGGAGAAGGGTAGAAAGACTTGAATGGCCGATTTTCAGATGAACGTGTTGCTGTCCGCCGGTTATATATATATATATATACATATATATATATATATATATATGTATATATAGGCTGACGTGAGCCAGAGGTAAAAAATTTGCTTCAATCTGGCTCTCGGATTAATAAAATTATATATATATATATATATATATATAGTTTTATTAATTTTAAAAAAAATTAGTCAGTGAACGTGCTGGCTCCGGGCTGCCTGTCCAGGCCAGTTTTGGTCGCCGCCGACCATATCTAGCCCTGGGAGGCATTGCTCGGTCGTTCACTGACCAAATTCGATTGTGGGGTAACTAGACATGATTGGTCGTAGTTGGATCAGGCAGTGCAACCAAGATCGGGTCTTTTTTTTCTTATCGCGATTGGATTTGGTCATCACCGGCTAGATTCGGCCGTAACAACCCAGGGGTAGCGATGTGGCGAGGCAGCGACGCGGTTGCCGGCATTTTTTTTATTTTTCTTTAACAATTAATTTAGGTCATCCTTATAATCAGACGATCAAATTTTAATATTTTTTTAATAGATTCCATCTTAGCTGTCCTTGCAGTCAAACACTCAAAACATAGCTCGGGGTAGAAGAGGTATATATATATATATATATATATA
>JAVDBV010052475.1:7458-17536 GCA_032619315.1 Piper longum
TATGCAAAAGACTTTTTTCTTCCCCCCCCCCCCCCCCCCCCCCCCCTAAGAAATCCCTTGGCTTTTTATAAAGTTGGGATAACTCTCGGACGAGAGATTTCCTCCGACAATTTTAAAACAACATTTACCTCTTCCTCATGCAATTTTTCCTCCGGCAGTTTTGGAACGAGCGAGACCTATTCTTCAAGCTATTAAATCTTCGGTGGATATCCACATAACTTAATAAATACAAATCTTTAAAATTATCCATATATTTGGATAAATATAATTGTTGTGTAAACAACTTATTAATAAGTAATTAAAAATTGTGCTAATCATGTGACCTTTCACGATATAAATTATTATTATTATTATTATTATTATTTTATTGTGGCCATTCCCAATGTGAGGTATCATTATTATTATTATTATTTATGAAATTTTTATCCATTAAATCCCTTATTTTTAATCACATATTAGCATTGAATTTCTTGCTTATTAGCAATCTCAAATTACGTGAACTAAGTCCCAAATAATTGAGTAATGAATACTGTAGCCCAGTTTATGACGTAGGCTCAATAAAGTGTAGCCTGGCATGTTCTGTATTAAACATTTAAAAGACAAAGTTGGACAATAATAATACAGCCGCCGGGGTCAATATATAGGCCATTTAAAAGAAAAGAAAAAAAAGCAAAGGAAGTTATGAAGATGTGTACAGTGATTTTGTGATCGAAGAGGGACCATGCTTAAGGACAGTTGTTGGCCAGTTACATGATGTGGGCCACTCTGGTAGCAAGAATAAGATGGACACAATAGTAATTAGCAGGGTGTTTAATAATTTCGTTTTAAATGTTTTCTTAAAAATATAAATTTATGATGTCAACAATTAAAAAATATATATTTAATGTAATATTGATAAAATATAATGTGATAAAAGATGTCCTTTCAAAAAACTTTCACAAATCATTCAAAATTAAAAAAGAGATCTGATCTCTTTTTGATTTTTTGAAAAACTAACGTAATAATTATAATGGTCAAACTTTATTTTATACGCTCGGTTACTTGTAATAATTATAACAAAAAAAATTGTGATAATTTTTTTTTTTGAAATTTCAGATAAAATTTTCTATCACACCCAACACCTTATAAAACACAAAGTAACATTTCTGGAACATTCGTCAAACGGTTTTTAAGTACTTGAAACAAAGTCATTCCTGGTGGTTACAATAATGTTATCTTCTTCTAAAGAAAAGATGCATAAAAGACGGGTTCACAAGGACGCAATCTGAACCATACAAATTATTGCCCATTTTGGCTTTCCATGATAGGAACCTACAGAAAATGTCACACACGAGCATGCAGTGCTTGCAAGCATTAAAATTACACAAGTTCCATTTATTGAATTGAAGTTTAATCTCTAGGACCACACTTGGGGCTAAACAAAGCGAAATCGATGAACATGTTCAGAATTGATCTTCATTATTGTAAGCTGACCTTTAATTTCTTTTACAATCGTGCAAGCAATGCTGGAAATTGGGAATTGGAACAGCTTTTCCTGTTTTAAGTACAACAGTATACAGGAGTACCCTAACCTCCTTCAAACGACAACCTAACATATATATCGACCTATGAATTACGTACTGGGAATTGGAAGGCAGTGTGAGAATTAAGGAAATGAAGAAAAAGATATGGTGGTAATTAATATCATGATCTTCAGACGGTGGGTTTGGCCGTGCCATCCGCCATCTCGAGGCCTTGAGGGATGTCATACTCGGAGATATACCTGCCCCAAAACCAGTGGCGCTTCCAAACAAGCACCATTTCTTCAATAGGAATGTTCTTGGTCTCCGGCAGGAAGAAGAGGATAAAGAGGGTCATGACAAAAACAAAGGCCGCGAAGAATAGGAAAAGGAAGTATTTGAGGTGGCAGAGCATGGTGAGAAACACTTGGGCAATGGCGAAGGTGAAGAACATGTTCACCGACACATTGATACTCTGCCCTGCCGACCTGATCTCTAACGGGAAGATCTCGCTGGGCACCAACCACCCTAACGGCCCCCACGACCATGCGAAACCAGATACATAGATACATATGAAAGCCACCACAGCATTCGCATAACTCTTGGACAAAGTTGCCACCCCATCCAACCCGAACTTCTTCCCTATCAAAACTGCGACAATCACCTGCATTGATACATGTAAATTATAATGTCAAACCAAAGTCTTCAAACATGATATGGGCTTAAAAAAATTTTCATGAAAATTCATTACCTGGCAAATGAACATTTGAGTACCTCCCTCGAGGAACAAGAACCTCCGACCAACTTTGTCGACGGTGAGGATGGAGGCAAAAGTGGCAAAGACATTAACGCCACCGGTGATGACGGCAGAGTAGAGCGAAGCATCGTCGCCAAAGCCGATAGTTTTGAACAAGACGGGGGCATAGAACATAATGACGTTGATGCCAGTAAGCTGTTGGAAGAAGGGGATCATGATGGACATTACTAACTGCGGCCGATTCCTGAGCTGAACGATGTTGCGCCATGGATGCTCGACCTTCTTGGACTCCTCACTTGCGACAACCAAGTCTTTATACTCCTCCTCGATGTCGTCAGTCCCTCTGATCTTTCTCAACATCTCTTTGGCCAGCCTGGCTTCACCACGATCAATGAGAGAATTGGGCGTGTCAGGAAGGAAAAGGGAGCCCACGGTGATGATCAAGGCTGGGACGCCGGCGCCACCAAGGCCGATACGCCATCCCCAGCCCC
Organism: Piper longum; assembly: GCA_032619315.1. Taxonomy (NCBI): domain Eukaryota; kingdom Viridiplantae; phylum Streptophyta; class Magnoliopsida; order Piperales; family Piperaceae; genus Piper; species Piper longum. The sequence goes on from JAVDBV010052475.1 coordinate 10,206, forward strand.
CCTCGATCTTAGCGGTGAGATAGTTGACAATGTTGGCGCCCAGGATGCCGATAGTGATCATGAGCTGGAAGATGATGTTGAGCATCCCTCGCAGCCTGGCGGGGGCCATCTCCGATAAGTAGAGTGGTACAGACTGTATTTTTTTTGGGTCAACATCATTCATTAATTAGGTCGTTAACTTAAAAAATAACGATTGTATAGAAATATCTGGCGGGGGTGTTCAATCCAAGAAAGTGGAAAGTAACAAAATGAAATTTAGAGTGGTTATAAATAATGGAGAGGGCGATGTCTCCTTTGGAAAAAGCTGAACCGACGATGGTGACATCACGTGGAAATCACTGTTCGCTTCTCCAGTCTCTATGACCCGTACACGAGCATTTGAGGAACACTAAATGCACGTCTGACTGTTTGTCCGGCTCCCTCCGCGGTCAGCTAATTAATTATTCTCTTTTTAATAAACGGAAGAAAGAGAAAGTTTCCTCACAATTTTTCTTTTTTCTTTTTTTTTTGCTAATGTTTGATCCAATTAAATTGTAACACACGGGATCTTAATTTAATGCAAACAGGATTAAAAAAATCCAAACATAAAGACGAGTTGGTGAAGCTACCCTTGAAAATGAAGAATAACAAATGTTATCTGAGACAAAAGAGTAGGCATCTTTGACAAGTGTTCACCCATTTGTGATTAGTGGAGTAAGATAGGGAACAAGTCCGTAGATCTAAGTTTAACTACAGTAATTTCGAAAAAGGAATCATTTACCTGGTTAGCAAAGCCCACACCGATACCAAGCAAGATGCGACCAATGATGAGCATGGCCACATTCTCGGCGGCCCCGTTGAGAACGGCACCGCATAGGAAGACTGCTCCCCCGAAGAGCATGGACACCTTCCGGCCGAACTTGCGGGTGACGGTGGAGGCGAAGAAGGAGGCAACGAGCGCCGCCAGGTAAAGAGAGGAGGTAAAGGCCGTCAGCAGCTGGCTGTCGAACTTGCAATACTGGCTTCTCTCCTTGTCGTTTTTCTCCTTCCGGTAAACCGACGGGAAGAACTTCTTCAAGAACGAATCCATTGACGTAACTCCTCCTGAAATGAAAAATTCATGTCAAACACTTGCAAACACAGCTCTTGGGCGCCCAAGATTTTCTTTGTGTTCACTCAGAGAAAGAACCTGAGATCCCGATGTCGTAGCCGAAGATCAGACCGCCGGAAGAAGCGACGAGGCAAGTGAAGAAGACGTAGGCCGTCATCTTGCCGGGATATTCCTTCCCGCCGTGGGAGACGAAGCCACCTCCCGCCATGGTTGAGATCAGTAGCAGCTGGTGGCTCTGGCCCCGTCAAGAAGGATGAAGTGGATAAAGAAAAGAGATGAGAAAGAGAAGGGAGACGAAGAAGCAGAAGTGATTTAAAGAGAAATCGGTAGACAAGCTGGTAGTAGGAGAAGGTCAAAGACGTATGCAAGTATTTATAAGGCCGAAGCGAGGAAGTTGTAGAGGAATCGTATGCTTAGCTGGCCGATAATTATCTCAGTCCCAATTCGAATTTTACTCTTCTTTTCATACCATTAAAATTAAATTATAAATGAAGTCTTAGCCGGTAATAATAATTTTATAGGGTGATACGAACGACTACTTACATTGTGCTTCCCATTTCAGTACCGCTGTCCATGAGAAACATGCAACTAACTAATTTGGCGAACTTTTTTTATTTTTAATGGAGAAATGGTTTAAGGAATAAAGCGGGTGAGATGAGGAGATGGATATGGTTTGGATAAACTGGAGATGCGTGAATTTGTTTTCGGATAAGGAAGCATACATACATCTACCTATGATGCTGGTAATCAAAGTAAGAAAGGTCAGTTAGGTAAGGTCCAGCTCAGGCACACACACTAATCCCATGAACCTCTGCACATCCTAAGGTGGAAATCCCTCAATCTGGATCTCCAAATTAACTTCGCTGTCCAAGATAGCCACATCTTTTTTGCCTCTCTTTCAAATGAAGGCGTACACTCGATCAGAAGATCTAAAGGTTGTTTTATGGACCCGTGAAAGGAACTAGAAAATGTGAAAGCCTTCAAAACCACGTGAGGTGATTTCTAAGACTAATAATGTTGGTGGAGCTGCTAGATAGATGTGAGAAAGGTACTCAGAGGAGTCTGGATAAATTTCGATTTGGTATGTGTGAACGCTTGACGCCTTTTAACCCTGTATATGTATCCGCATATTGGACGTGATGATATACAGTTGCACAGGTTTTTTTTAAAATAAAGGCAACGAGCAATCCATTCGTTGCCGGCCACTGCAACCAGGTTTTCGTCGTTCCATCTAAATGATTGGGGATGGATCCGTTTAAATCGATTTGCAAAGCGGTGTGGCATAAATACAAAAACTCATTATAAATTCCTAGCATCATGCCCATCATCTCTCATTATCAAGAAAGAGAAAGGATAACATAAACACCATTGCCTAAACGTCGTTGGGAAGACTTCGTCAAGGACCCGGCTCATCATGTTCACCATTGCCTAGCTAGTCCGCAGCGATTCCGCTTTGAGTACTAATAAACCGTGAACATCAGGCGCTATATCTTGAGTTTGTGGAATCTCATTAAGTTTCACCGGACATGTAACACGGTTTGGTTTCAATGGGAACACGCCGCCCAACCGCAACCTTCCCACCCCAAGTCAGCTCGCCCATTCCATTTAATGGTACAGTATTACAAATAGGGGTGTAAACGAGCTGAGCCGAGCCAAGTAGTGGTGTGCTTGAGTTTAGCTCGATATAAAACGAGCCAAGCCGAGCTTTAATATAAATGAGCCGAACTTTAATATAAACGAGCCGAGCCGAACTTATTCAAAATTTATAGTGTTTGGGATTGGTTTAAGCCAAGTTTTAGCCGAGCTCGAGCCTAACGAATGTTTCTGTGCTCACTTATATAAGATCAAAATTTTTTTAAACACTATATAAGTTTAATGTGACCTTAATAATATTTTCGAGCCGAACCGAGCCGAACATTCTTTTACTCAAGCTCTAGTCGTTGTTCAATGAGCTTATCTATTTCGAGCCGAATATTTTTTCGAGCACAAAATTAACGAGTACAAGCACGAGCCGAGCCGAACTAAACGCAAAAAGCTCGCGAGCAGGCTTGGCTCGTTTACACCCCCGATTATAAGTGACAGATCGGTAGAGTCAGTCAGTGGGGGATTACAAATAAGCAAAAGCCCAGGAGCAGCCATTGGCCAATCTTATATGTTCATATATATTTGCGATTGGATTATTGGAGTGGCTCTTACCCAGCTCTTGTTTTTCAATCAAGGAGGGCTTGACTACTTGTGCTTTTAGATGGTGGAGTCAATTGGGCCGGAAACAGGTAGGCCCGGACTGCCGATCACACTCCTAGTCTTCATCCCCGTAATAAAGTTTGTCCGTTTGCGTCCTTTTCCACCACAACTTCCACCGAAGCCTCGCAAGATGTGTCAGCAACATTACCGGAGACTATATTTACGTGGGGAGAAGATGAAAATGTGGAGCCGTTTTTCTTTAACAAATATATGTGATTTTATTCAGTACTCTTTCCTCAAATACAAAAAAGCAAGAAGCTCAAATTGGCCGTGATCCGGAGCAAAAGTGTGCGTCCGTGTTATGGCAAAGTTAATTTAATAATAGTTTTGGAGTTTCAAAAAAAAAAGGCCGCTAAATACCAGAGAAAGAAATACCCTTTGTTTCTTTGCTCCGACGGGCGTTGCTGGCGAGTGATGCCGACTCCAAGTAAGAAGTATACTTACATGGCCAGATGTATTGCATTTTCGATCGACTTGATTCAGGAAGGAAGCAATAAACGAAAAACTCGATAAAGGACAGAACAGAGTAATCGATTAAGCGAAGACCGGAGACTTGGATGCAGCAAGTCAAGGTCTGCCTTTCCCGATCGATGGAACCGTATTAGGATCAGAAAATTGGGATGGCATGCTGAAGTAAACGCCGTGCCCCCCCAGTCCATCAAAAAAGTCTTATAAATTGGCATGGCATGACGCATTGAGGGGCCAGTGTTGGGGGTGGAACTTTCACTTTTAAGATAATTTTAAAATACCGCTGTGGCCGTGCTATTTTTCTACTAATGCATTGCGTGAGCTGTTTTCACGAGCAGCCAAAGAGGGATTAACGGCTTCTGCGTATATTTATCAGCAGCTTCGATGCTTGGCTGTCAAATATATCTGTCTATGTTTTCCCAGGCAACTAATCGTTTGTTGGTCTTAGCTGCTACCATGGTGGAATTAAGATCCGAATTAAGTCGGGGGATCGGCTCAAGCCAAGATTTAAACCACAATACTTTGATCGTTAACCCTTGGATGATGAACTTCGGTAGAATGTGAAACTCGTTACATCCACAGCACCCCGCCATAAATGCAACAAGGTTACAGCGAAGAACTACTAAAGCGAAAACTTATTATAGCCACAATAATCAATTCTAACCAAGCCAAATTAAGGTGGTCAATTATAATAAAAATAATTTGGTTTTTGATTGGATACAAAAAATGTGATATTATTTCAACTAATACTGAAAATAGTTTGCTGAAACATTTGATACAGCAATTCCCTCCCCCACACGATCCCTGTGGCCGACTCAAATTGAATTCATAAAACTAACTATTTTATACAATGAACTCCATTTCGGTTACGTCCAATTAAGACACAGATCACAAATTATTTCAGCCACAATAATATTCGAACTTAACCAATATCAACTATTTGTTTTATTCCGCGCCAAAATTCATCCGACAATTCCACTACTACTATATTATAAAATTGTGCTCAATTCTCTTTGCCTGAGCTATTTTCATGTCGACTACCTTCCAAACTGGCCTCAATTCTTTAGGCACGAAGTGTTTCAATACAATTAAGAACACTAAATTTAATATAGATAGATCACCATAAACTCTTCACCGGCTCAGCCCAAACTTGGACCCAGGCACCTTGTTTTGTCACAAAGGTGGAACAAATTACTCAACCATGGGCCAGGCTAGTCGGCCCTTTCTTGGCCCATGAGATTCGGCTTCTCAAAACTGCTGCTCCGCTAGTGGAATTTCGTCAACTTGGAATTGGGCCCAGAGAAGTCCACTCTAATTTGTGCTCATCGAACTCTGATTTCAAAAGATTTTAGTACAATTCTCTTTCGCTTTCGTTTCATGTCCTCCTACAAAAAAGTGTGTGTTGCATCATAACTGCAAATGTAGGAAAACCAGATTCATTGATTTAAGCTCGAGCTGTCACCATTCATTTTGGATAATGTTACGGTATTTTTTGCAGCACAAGTTAAAATCAAAGGGGGCCTTGGGGCATCAATCCTTAACAACCATGGGGCTTGAGCAGCTCGAAATTGTTGCTCTCCCTATTGTCTTGGTTAAAAATAAAAAAAAGTCCTGCCTGTCGAGAGTGCAGAAGACTGGAATTGCCAGCATGTTTCGTCCCATGTTCTCCAAAGAAATCATCACATTTGGATTACAAAATTAGTGCATTGGGCAACCAATTTCCATGAAACTAGAAATTTCACACACCAAAATCTCTGCTTGGATCATAAAATTCCACAAATCTACTATATATATAGTAAAAGATGAACATATCTATCTAAGTGTTGTATTTAGTAAAGCACATTCACTATAAAAGTCTTCCCAATGGCAATGGAATGTGTAAAAGACCAGTAATGGAAATGTAGCAGAACCGAAAATGGAAGCGACTCATAGACATGCATCGTCGTCGTCGTCCTCGTCATAGTCGTGTACCTGGCAAATTGGGGCATCGCCGTCGTCCTCCGCCGCCGCCGTCTCGAGGCTAAAATAGGCCTTCTTCCCCACCAAATCGGCACCCTTCTTGGCGCACCCCGAGTCCCTTGGACTCCCCCCCACCACCCTCACCGCCTTGATCTTTGGCAGCGCCACCGCCACCTCCTCCAAAGCCAACGACTCCGTCGTACAAGAAGACACCGACGACCTCTCGCTTTCCGAAGCACCCCACCTCTTCCTCCTCCCGCATGCATCGCCGGCGCCCATCAGAACCGGCCGCCCCTGACTCTTCCCCCTCACCTCCTTTTTCCGGCGCTCCTTATCCGGCAACTTGCGGGCAGCACCCGCTCGACCAGCGACTGTTGTTGATGTTGTGGGGATCTGGTTGTAGCGGCTGGGCACCACTCTTGCGTTCTTCGATGGCTTCGGCGCCGAGGGCGGGTTGGCGTCCCCGAAGAGCTTCTTCGGTTGGAGGCGGCTGGAAGCGGCGTCCTCCTTCTTCCCGGCCAATCTGTTCGATTTCGATCCAACCGTGACGATCCCGCGCCGCAGATCCGTCAATTTGGATTGCCGGGATTCGGGGCTCAAAGTCCGCGAGCCATTCTTGGCATCGCCGGCGAGGGAGAGACGATGAGCTCTGACCTTGCCGACATTAGCCTCCTCCTCTTCCAACGGCAGCGGGAGCTTCCAGAAGCAGGATTTCCGGCGGCTCTGCGAATTTTCCGGCAGCTGCAGCAGGTGGATGCCGCCGGAAATCTCATAAGGGCACATGCTCACGCCCCTCGCCCTGGGCTTGGCAGTCTCCGACGGCGCGCAAACCCTAACGGTTTTAGGCGTCTTGGTGCTCTGTTTGAGGGGAGCCGTAGTAGTGGTAGGAATAGCAACAACTTGTTCCCCTTGGCGTTGGGATTGGCCTTCAACACCATTCAGTGAATCAGCGTTCCGATGGGCGTCCTTCTTCCGAGAACGAAGAGCCTCGAGCCGATCCGACAACCGCGCGATCTCCTTCAGAATCAATTCAATCTCCGAATCGACGATGCTCTCGTCGTCGGCGGCCTCAGTCTCCCGGGCAGGGCTGAGCAGGCCCTGCTTGAAGAGCAACTTGAGCGGCTTTTCCTGCTGGGGCGTGGAGATGGAGGGTGGTGGCTGCTTCTTCTTCCCGGCGACCACCACGGACGAAGAGAGAGGGGAGGTGGGCAAGTTAGGGCAGAGATTCTCGTAGGTGGAGCGGGGGTTGGGGAGGAGGGCGGGAGAAGCGGAGAAGGAGGCGCCGGAGACGTCGAAGGCGGCGTTGTCCCAGATGTGGAGGTCGGAATGCGCGAGGAGAGCCATTTTTAGGAAGAGGCGAAAGAGAAAGAGAAGGAAGGAAAGGGTTGTATGTGAGTCGAGGCGAGTGCGAAGAAGAATTAATAAATGTTATGACCGTTGGGGGTGGGGGGAGAGACGTTAATTGGTGTTGGGGAATTTGTGGCCGTCAGATCAGGAACCTCTCCAATCCAATCTATCCTTTTCTTATTTTTGGATTTCTCGGGGAAGAAAAAAAAAAAAAAAAAAAAAG
>JAVDBV010052482.1:0-17638 GCA_032619315.1 Piper longum
CCAGCGGACGAACCCGCGCCCGAACATATATATATATATATATATATATAGTTGTGAAGGAATTTTTTATTAATATAATAAAAATAATTTTCTTTAATTTTTCTCACTTTTTTTTCAAACCAAACAATAAAAGTGTTTCTTACACTTTCTTTAATTTTTTTTATGACAATTCAAATTGACACTAATGAAATAAATGAAAGAGGGTTGATACATATAAGTATTAAGAAAATAAGAAGGAATCGATTTGAGCCTTCTTAGTTGGATTGGATAGTTATTTTCCTAGTTCGAGTTGAACTAGAGCCAGGTTGATTGAACCTCATGTTTTTACCTTTATCTACCTTTGATGGAGGTTCGGGTACTCGATTTTTTTTAAAAAAAATACGAGTTGGGTGGTATTGTTTTTGGTATTTACTTTTTAGTTTGATGAATGTAGGGGAGCGATTCAGGAGGTGCATTTGTTCGTTTGCTACATTAATAAGCCATTTATGTTTATGAAATTTATATAAAAAATAGAAATTGGGTAAAAGAAAAAATACGATAAAAATGACAAAAAGGTTGTTTTTGGTAATAATCAAAGTTAGTAACTTTGCACGATAATTTAATTTAATTTAAAGTTAGTAACTCGAGCCATTTTTGGATACTTGCAAGTCGCATAACCTCCACCTATAGGTAAGAGTGCTATTATAGTTCAATGAAAGTTGATTATGCTTAGGTAGTTAGTAAAATTGTGAATTTAATTTACATTATTAAAGTGTATTGACAATATAAATGAGATTATACATGCTAGTGAGTTTAAGTTATAAATTTAAAATAAATCTTTCCCATTTTTTATTAGGCCCATTAACCGGCGGCTAAAATTTATATGAGTAGGAGGTCTGCAATTTGATGAACGGGCTTGTAGTATTTTTGGGTGGGGGGACGGTAATTTGTATAAAAACTATGTGAATATGATTTACACTTAAAAAACTTATCTCATTAACTCATTAATATAAATTTACAACACAAGTGTAATTGAAATTTCTAGTTTCACTAACCCCTTCTTAATATCCAGTTCAATTTGGACTTAGAACATTAAATTGGCTTGAACTTTAATTAAAGGAGCATCATGAGCATTTTTTTCTCAGTTTTACTTGATTCAAAGTTGATGATACATATTAAATAAAAATAAAAATAAAATAAGAATTTATATATTTAATATTATCTTATCTATCTTCTATTTTAAAACAGACAATTTCTAGCACCAGCTTTCATTGCAAGTTTTCTATCAATCAACTATCTTAAAAAATAAAAGTAAATCTTTTAATTAACAACAAAACTAAGATTCAAATAAATAACCAGTCCTCAAATCACAAAATCATTTTTTAACAAATAGTCAATCTAAAAAAATAACAGTAAATCTTCTAAATAACAACTAAGATTCAAACAAATAGTCAGTCCTCAAATCACAAAATCATTTTTTTTAACAAATAGTCGATCTCCAAAAATAATAGTAAATCTTCTAAATAACAAGTAAAATTCAAACAATTCGTCAAGTCACAAATTATTTACTAGATATGTACAAAAAGATAATAACAAACTTTTTTTATTCAAAATATTTAATAATAAGTTTATCTCAATATTTTTTAAATAAATCAACTTATACAACACCCGCACATTGTGTGAGAACCTTGGTTAGAATTAATAAGAGGAGAGCTCAATATGGGTGGAGGAATTTAACAAATCAAAATGTAATAAAAAAAATAAATTAAATTACTATAGTAAATATTATCATTCAATTAGGACCTATCTTTAATGCAACGTTAAATATAATCTATATCAAAGATATTGGTTTATTATAGTCTATCTAATTATTATAAAAATGTTCTATATATAAAAACTTTATCGCAAATACAAGTTGAACTTGAAACAATATCTTGATTAATTTTATATAAAAATAACCAGTAAATTATGTTTAATTTGTCATGTCTTAAATCATAATTAATCATATGACACTAGAACTTAAAAACAAATAAACCAACCAAATTTCAACCTAATTATAAATTTCAAATTTGAAAAAAATTGAGCCAGGTGCCAGGTGGGCCTAACCTCGTAAAAATTAAATTTGAAATAGAATAATTGAGACCTCATTATCTCTAGAATTTTATAGTAGTAGTTTACCCCTTTTTGTATAATGCACATTTTTCTTTCTTCTTTACCCATCTTCTTTCTCCTCCCAATTTCTTCTTCATCCCTTTATTCTCGTTCCTTCATATTCCATTCTTCTACCCTCACTGTTATCGCTTAAGTAAAAGTAAATATTTTATTGATTTCAATTACCAAATGTTATTTTTCCGTTTTTTTTGTTATTGTTTTATTCATATTCTTTCCCGTTCCGCTCTTCCTCTATTGTCACCATCATCACCAAGTAAAAAATAGATATTTTATTGATTCCAATCACCAATTAATTATTTTTTTTCCGTTTTTTTTGTTATTGTTTTATTCTCATTCTTTCCCGTTCTACTCTTTCTCTACTGTCGCCGCCATCACCTAAGTAAAAAGTAAATATTTTATTGATTTCAATCAGCAAATATTGTTTTTCTACTTTTTTCTTATTGTTTGCTGCAATATTAAATATGATTTTTGTGATTGATTTAAATTATTTTTTGTATTATTAATATTATTATTCAATTAATGAATTATTTATGGTCTCTACATATCGTCAAAAGTTACTTGTTTATTTAATTACATACTATTGTAATTGATACTTACCCATTATTAATATTTTTTGTCATTTGTATACGTATTTGAAAATTATCTTATTATTTAACTAACGTAAATTTGGAATTGATGTGTTGTTGGTTTTCTGTTTTTGTTTTATTTACAATGGATATTGTTAATTAATTAACATTGATGTGTTTGCCTTTAGTTTCGTTATTTTGGACCCATAAATAAAAAAATAAAAAATTTTAGAGATAACAATTAAAAATGGTATTTGGTGAAATACTAGGAATGTAAAAAATATTAGAGGCACTTCACTGTTTCCATAGAGAACATAAAAGAATAAAATAAAATAAGATCTACCCAATTTTTTTTCTCATGATCATAGTGCCATTCTCTTCTTCCTCCCCGCCCTCTCCCCATCACCTCGTCTCTCCCTCTTCCCCGCCCGTCCTATGCACCCGGCTCATATTCTTTTCCCTCTATATTTTTTTTATATTACCAAAAGTATTATTAAATTTTTTAAAAATAATTGCATGTGCCAAATATTATATTATATAACTTTGTCATTTTTAATAATTATAAATAATAAAAACTAAAAATTTTATATAAAATTTTTATATCGCAACCAAATGGCCATAGTATAAATGTAACATAATCTGAATATATTGTTATATCATCAAACGCCATTGCAACATCCTCTTGCATTTTACTACCAGACCTCTGTTGTGAAAAACGGGTAATTTTCATCAAAGATAACTAGTTCACTGTGAGAACTATTACCTAGATGACAAGCGTGTAAACTATTGTACTAAAAAATCACTCCAAGATAAAATTCCTAGGAAAGTTGGTGGGACAAGATAGTCCGCTTAAAAACCAACTCCTAGACAGAATTTTATTAAGACGAGTAATTTAAATAACACAATAATTAACAACATACAATAGCTATTAAATAGACAACAAAATAAAAGAACAAGACACCAGAATTTAACGAGGTTCGGCAATTGCCTACGTCCTCGGACACTACCAAAATAATATTTCACTAAAGAGAAATATTACAAAGAGAGAAAGAATTACCGATGGTAGAAAAGACAATTACTACCGGTAGAAAGGAAAGTAGGTAATTCGAGATTACCCTTTGGGATGAATTAAACTTGAGGGGGGAGGGTCCCTTATACAAGGAGAGAGCACCCCCCCACATCCTTCCCACAATAGATGTGGGATTTTGACACCCACATACAACAACCTCTCCCTCTCTTCCAAAGGCGTCAAGAGACAAGACTGGCCTATATCTTCAATCCTCCTTCGCCTCGTCTCCGCTGCTAGCACAAGCTCCAACCCATTCGCCAAATAGCTTCCATCAGATGATTGGCATGGTTCCCTCGGAAACGAGAAGGTAACATTTCTAGCTCCACAACACATTAAGCGGCAAAGCTCGAACCGCAGTCTGGATCCCAAGGCGACATCGACCAATTTGTCGTCGACGTCGTTCGGGGCAGTGATGATGGCGGACGAGACACTCTCAATGGGCGTGGAGATCAAAAGGAAGACTTGAAAAAGCTGGTAAATTTAAAGATTCACAAGAGTTTATACGAGCTACAACGATCTAACATTCAAAGAATGCTAAAAACAGAAAGTGCGGCTATGAACTTCCTTGTATTAAAACTGGATGATCGAATAACGTCATCATCCGTCTTGAGTCTAGTCTCCAAAATATGTATGGATTCTAGTTTGGTGAAATAGGTAAACAGAAGGCACATGCCATCCAAGTAGGTGTTCGTCTCACCGGCCTTGTTCTTCTTCTTGAGGCTGTAAGCAAGCGGTACTACTCCCCTGTTGAAGACCTCCACACACATTCCTCCCCCGGCAACGGGCAACTAAAGCAAGCATCATGCATTATTATGACATATACGAATCGAAACTGTAAAAACAACTAGGATAAAACTATATGCCAGATTTAAATCAATATAAAGATAGTGAGAGCACCGGCTCCCCCACTCGATGACATGTTAACTCTTGTTTCATAAGAAATAATCCCTAGTTGGCCGTTAATATTGTAAAAAAGACAATGAAAAAACTGATAATTACTAACACCATTTTTTGTTAAAATTGCATAATTCTCTGCAAGTGGTCTAAGATATGTCCAAACAACCATGGTATTCAAGAAACCTTCTATAAATTACAGCCAGGATCACTTAAATCATAATCTTTTTTCTTTTTTAAGGACAAAAATGACAACATATTACTTTGTCATGTTCCCAGTAAACTAATTCATGATAATAATCCCATTCATGTCATATACATTGAAAATGACTAGCACTCGCTGAAATTTCTAAAACTTTATATGCCTTAGAACTTGGATGATGCCCCTCTAAGATTTCTGCAACAAATGTGACTTAACCATCACGATTAAGCCTCATTAAAATGATCCCATCACCATGTCCGCTATGAATGTATGGTAATTCTTCATGTGGTTTTTTCATAATTAACCTCAAGTTGTTTAGTTATGTCCGAGCAACTCGAATCATAAAGAAACCTTTTATGCGTTACAACCAGAAACAGTTAACTCTAAGCCATAATCTAATGTCGACTGCATGAGTTCGAAATCTTATCAAATAAACGATAACATATCGCTTTGTTCGGTTCCCGGAAATAGCTAATTCATTGCAAATAATCCCCATTCATCATATATATGTATATCCAATAGCAAATGACCACACTCCAAAAATTACTAAATTTTTAGATGCTATGCAATTCACCTTTTCAACCACAATGTATTCAACAGATGTGTTCTTTTAAACACCACAAAACTCAATGAAACCTCATTGAACTAACCTAAGCATCGCCATCGTCATTTTAACAAAATCGCATCCTACACAAGTAAACCTCACAGACCTATTTCTAAAATTTTAGCAGCATCAAACAGTACACCTCTAAATTTTTTTCATGGAAATCTGCTACAAATGCAGGTTAAACCACACAATTAAGCCTCACTAAATCCACCTCATCACCTTTAGCTCCAGTATTCATCCAATGAACCAAAGCTCTCAAATTTGAAAAAAATCTCATCTTTTTATCAAAGCAAAGAACGAATCACCAAAGTTATTACCCGTTCATATCTCTGGGTAAGAGCGAGCCGCTCGTCCTCCGACACGTCGGGACGGAGCACGGCCATGGTAGCGTACTGCATGAGCCCGGGCGGGCACTGGAGGTCCCCCTTGTCCTCAAGCGCAATGGAAGACGCCGACGGCGGGTTCCGGTCGTCGTCCCCGCCGGCGTCGAAGAAGGAGCCGTAGAAGTCCAGGGTCGGAGAGGCGGTCGGCGGGTCAGCGAGGGCGTAGGGCGGCGGAGATGGAGAGACTGGTGGGGAGGGTGAAGGAGGCCATCGACATGGACGGGGAAGGGAGCTCGAGAGTGAGCTCTGTGATGGCGGGTTCGAGTCGAAGAGATGGTGAAGAAGAAGAGAATTGTGATTCCAATGATTTCTCTCGGTTTCCTTTGTTAGTCCAAAGGGAATTGGTTTTTATTTTCATTTTCTTTTTTCCAGAGGAAATTTTTCTATTTAAATTTAAATCGATCTTTCATGTAATTCAACGTTTTTGCGACTGTCACCACCGCCTATGTGACCGTCAAAACGGGCACTTTAGAATAGAGGCGTGTATTGATCGTCTAAATAAAATCCTTTATTTAATTTAATTATTTACCATTTAATTTTTACCTCCAATATTAAATTTGACCATTTACCATTAATACAAAATAAGACGGGATCATTTGTTTAATGAGTACCTACTTATTTATTTAAATTACTAATTATTTTATTAATAAATATTAATTTTAAAATTAACGAGGTATTCATCTTCATAATTAAAATTTAAATATAGAAATAAAATATTGAGATCGAATACACTTCACTTTATTACTGAACTCGACCATTTATATATGCTTGTTTCTTTCAAACAAGACCTTAGTATTGATTATCCAAAACTCTAATATTATGGTTTAATCGGGCCTGGTTTTGCTCGTACTCAACCCAATAAACGCCCCTACTCTAGACAAAACATTTAATGATATTTTTCAGCTGATAATTTAGTTATAATAAGTGAATAATTTTTATTTATCTACTTTAAAGAAATAACCAATTAACTTTTTATCATTGAATAATTTTTATTTAAGTAATTAAAAATGAGTGTTTTTTTAAAAAACTATAAGTGAGGAGTTTTTAGTTTTAACCCACTTTAAATAATTAAACTATTCAAATTTATGCTTAGAAAGCTCATTGAAGTTGAGGTTGTGCAATGCAGGGGTTTGTGCATAGTTTTGAAGAAGGGGATAGAGGAGTAGCGTCTGTTCGGCACCTCTGGGCTCTGATACCACTACCTCTGGGCCCTGATACCATTATTGGGCCCTTCGGGCCCCAAAAAGTAACTTGCAATAGGTGTCACAGGCTTTTCTTATTCCATAAGTTAGCTCAAAGAATAAGGCTTTCTCATTAGCCTATATATAAAATACCAACACCTTTTACGATCGATGTGAGATAAATCCAACATTATCCCTTCACACATCGGGCATCTCTGATACAATCATTATCTTACATGTCACGAGCTTCTTTTATTCCAAAAGTTAACTTAAAGAATAAAATTTTCTCATTGACCTATATACAAAATACCAACGCCGTCTACGACCGATGTGAGATAACTCAACAACTCTCTTTCACACATTGGGTGTCTCCGATACAATCATTATCGGGCAATCTAACTTTTCATAAAAAAACACCCACCCATTTAGCAAACTCCGACGACCCCGAAACAATCATCTCACTTGGAAAATTGCGATGACCTTAAAACAATCATCATCTGGTAAGATCACTTTTCATCGGAAGGTACCCACCTTGCAAATTTTCCTTAAATCATGGCAAACACATTTCTCAAGATCATAATCTCGCAAACTCCCCTTAAATCATGACAAACACATTTCCCAAGATCATAATCTCACTCTGATACCATCTGTTAGGTCTCTTTGTGCTCTGTTACTATTGTTGGGCCATTTTGGTCTCAAAAGTAACTTGTAATATGTGAATAAGACTTTTTCATTACCTATATACAAGACATCAACGCCATCTATAATTAATGTTGGATAAACCCAACAGCGCCGCCGACAGTGAAAGGTGGAGATGGAAGTACCTACGGGGGATAACCATCTGGAATTGACACCCAGTTCAAAGTTGTTGACATTGATCGCAAACATGAATACGTTGACAAGCACAAGCAAACTCGCACCAAAAACATCAAATTTTATTCATTACTATACTATAGTTATGCTTAACGTCTATTACATGTAAATATAAACTCGGCTAGGAGTTTGCAAGATCCATAAATTTTGTAAAAGGGAGTTTTTTATGATAAATAAAATATTTTAACATAAGCTCGTACGTAGGCAGCCCACAAAGAAGCCGCTCAAGGGGGAATTAGCCTTTGAGTTGGAGTGTAGGAAAATTTTTAAGAAGTCACCTAAAAAGAATTAACAAAAAAAGCGAAAAGTTGGGCTCAGTTACCAAGGGCATGTGATGCAGCCAAATGGAGGGGTTTAGGCAACCTTGATTTGTAGGGAAATAAATCAAAATCAATTTTTACTGTTTACCTAAAAAGTGTTGGAGACATGAACCCTTATTACGATCTATACACTTAATTATAAATAACAAAATAAATCTAATCAACATGGGTTGAAAATTTAAGTATCGGGGCTTAGGAAAGGGTTGTGACTAATTATAGTGAAGATATGTTGACCTTTAACTTTTTTCGCTTCCTTGAGTAATTATTAAGAACACCCCTTAGGGAGAAACACATAGAGGAGAAAAAAGGCCGAATGAAAAAAAAAAGGCCTCTCACTTCATTAGTTCTATAGAAAAGGGCTCTATAAGTGAGAGTTGAATAATATCGTCTTTCTTTCTCTCTTTCCCTTAGCCTATTTTATTTGACCAAATTCCTCCAATCTCTTCTCCTATTTCTCTTTGTAAAAGCTTACTTATAGTTATTTATAATATGATTAAGATTTGGTAGCGGCTAATGATATTTTTTCTAGTACTAAAATTGATAATTATAGTGATTATTTTTTAACTTATGGGATGTTATCATTACTTTATTGTCATATAATAGAAATAACTCAATTTATTAGAATTATTAATAACCTTCCTCCAAAACATCATTAGCCTATGGCAACACACCAATTATTGCATGAAAACAAGTTTGTATAATTTTCATAAATTTGATATAGTCTAAAGCCCATATAACCATTATGAATTTGATTATGTCTATGGTCCACATTGATTGAAAATAGGAGGATTATTATGGATATGTTAGACGGTTAGAATATGATCAAAGTCATTTTCAATGATAGGGCAAAAAGCTATTGCTATATAATTTATGTATGAGGTCTTGAAGGTGAGGTTGTGAAGGTAAGTTGTGGAGGCAAGGCCACATAGGCCAGGTTGTGAAAGTAATGGATTGTTTAATTTGATGGATAATTGGTCTTATTTGTGATTCATGTTAATTATACGACTTAATTTTGAGAAGCATATCAAACATATAAGTAAAAAAATTTCTACTAAACAAACATGTAAGTAAAATCATTAAATTTTTTATGTCATTTTATTTCATTTCATTTACATATCTTATAAAATTATTTTTTATTTACACTATTTACATGCAACCAAAAGGAACTTAATTTGCAGATTTAATTTTAGAAATAAATTATAGCCTAAGTGGAAGATATTTGAGTCTTGGGCAGCCATGATTAATATTGATTTCAAAGGATGTTGTGAAGTTGAGGATCTTGAACGTTTGTAAAATGCTAATCTTGTTAAGGTTACTTCCAGTCATTAATCAAACTCACAAGTCATTCAACTGATCATAAGCTTCCACTCCCACTGGAAGTACTTCAAGCTATAGTTCTGGAATAGATTTTTCAAGTCCACCTCACATCTTAAAAGGATCATCTTGTTGGGAAATAGACACCTCAGCGGAAATAACCCAGAAATAATTTTCCTTCAAGATGAAATGAAAATAAATATAAGATGGATAGGAGACACAAAAAAAAATGGATAGAAACTTTTCTCTCAATTTAGAAAAAAAACCTACCTACTCGATCAACTTTGATTAAGAAATCTCTTACAATTAAGTATCGAAAAAAACTCTCCTAATCCCAAATCAAACCAATAACAAGATCTGAAAATACAATTCTTGAGAATACAAATATATAAGAAATTTAGAAAACTAACATACACCTCAATTGAAAATTGGATTAACCTCACACCCTAGATGATGACCTTTACTTCAACTTGAGATGATGAATACTTCTCCAAACTCTCCTTATATGAGCCAAGTGTGATCAAAAGCTCTCAAAAGAATGTTGTTCTGTTCTAACATCAGAATTCTTTTTTATATAAAAAAATATGAGTAGAGTTTTAGAGGTCAACTCATTAAACTTCTATAGCAAAGGACGAAATCACACATCGGTATACCAAATCCCAACTTTTAGTGTGATAACCAAAAAATAAAAAATTGGAATTTTTCAATGCGAATGGATGAGGGAAACTCGACACATCTTTCATCTTGACGAATGCACCACTTTGATCATCTTAGAATCAGTTAAAAGAGCAGTTGTCATTAAAGTGCTGGTTATTTCTGAGCCTTCCACTTAGAATAAGTAAAGAAGAGCTGAAATGAAAAAGAGCAGTTGAGAATAGGTTCCAACAAAACCGACGGCAATGGGAGGAAGAGATCATTGGGACACCAGATACCCACTTAATGGAACATGGCATTTTGTGAGCTTTAGAGCATTAACATATAGACAAGAAGAATTTATAACTTTACTTTGTTACTTATATTACCTAATACCTAGTGGACAGTGAGGTCAGTGATCTAAAGCAATGGCTTATATACGACTTGCTACACAAACTAAAGTGGAAGATATCCCATTTCTGACTGCTGCTAAAATGTACAAAGCAGCTGCGACACGTGATGAACATAGCTTCTGAGAACCGCCCACCATTGCGAGCAAGATAGACAAAACCAAGAAACAAACATGTCATCTTCCACTCCCATAGCCAAGGATGCAAATCCAGCCGATTCTTCACACAGCAAGTTAACACTTATAAAAATGAACTAGCCTCCGTACATTGGGTCACCTACAATCTAAACAAATGAAAAGAAATGGAGGTGAAAGTAAAGATTGTACACGGTGATTACCATTAGCATGATATTGTGAGAGAACAACCAATAGTTTCACTCTGTGTTTGGCCCTCCCATCCCATGGATCTTACCAGGAAATTAAGTGTTCTTGCCTATTGGCTTCATATGACGTTGATAATATATTTACCGATCCAAAAGATATCAATTTTGAGTGCATCAAGTGCTCTCTTATACTATTTCAGATCACGTTTAAGCCTTTAACTAACACTTATTAGGTGATGCATAGGCTGGAAATAAGGTCAGGGTGAAGAGAAGGTTCACCAGCTGCTTATACAGGAAATCTCAATGCTAGAACAATAATCAATTTGTGAACAAAAAGAAGCAGGTGAAACATATGGACCTTGTTATGGTGGGTGTGGTAGCCCTCGTTTTAAGAGCAAATGTACGTTAGTTGCAGACTTGCAGTCTGTATGCTGCTGACAGTGAGTTAAACCAACCTTGCCAACCCTGCCCCCCGTGTGGGGAATGATGTACTGTTTTAGGTGCAACCTTACCTCATTCTTTATGCATCTGCATCGGCCAGATGGTATGATCCTTAAAAAGTAAGGTTTTATTATAATGACTAGTGAAGGTTTTATTATAATGACTAGTGATTATAGAAGTTATTGGTCTTGATCTGTGTCCTCTTTATAATAGCCACCCTGTTATCATTTTCATCCATCTGCTATGATCGATGTCACCTCAAGAACCTTCTCTCTAAGCATTTTGTATTATTTAAGCTATCTTAAATAAACCCACAAAAAGTTGAGTAATGTTTACTCAAAACTAATTGACTATTACCACTCTCTCTCACAATAACTTAAAATGGTGGAAAAACACTCCTAGATTTTCGTGCTCGTTGGATCCGCACTCGTCTATATAATATGTAAACCAGCGCCTGCCCAAACTTCCAAGAGGTTTTCCTTGGAGGAAAATTGAGAAATATAGCCTCGTTTATCTTGGAAGGGGTTGATGGGTTCGGTAGACCATGCAGAAACCTCTCATCCTTACCCCCCATCACTGCAGCTCAAGCTTTACCAGGCTTTCATATTCTCAGTTCCTATCCTCTTCACCATAATCCTCTTCCTCTTGTTTTATCTTTTCTACCTCAAAAGAAGAAGATCATCAAGTGCTTCCTCGCCCCAAACAGTGACTCCGGGCATGTTCAGCCAAGCCACTTCTCTTCTTTCTCTGGTAATGCTTCCTTCTATATTCTTCAAACATCCTTCTTCTTCTCCACCATGTCTTCACGTAATTCATTTAGAAGACATATGGCAAATCTTTTGTCTATTATATATGTTTCATGGCACTCTAGGTTCAATATCAGGTTTCGCTTGTCAAATTAGGCAAATGTTTTATTTGGGTCATTTAATTATATTCCCAGTTATGTTTTCTAGTGATGAGAAGAAGTAAGAAAATCTTGTTTAGTTTCAATTTTTTCGCATCCATTTAGTTGAGTCTAGTTCCAATGAGAAACACATACCTGCAATGGTAATGAAGGTGTGATTTCTTTCTTATGTTTCCAGCCTTTTGACATAGCTCTAAAGAAGGAACTACGAGAGGGCCTTCCAGTGATCATCTTTGATGAAGAG
Organism: Piper longum; assembly: GCA_032619315.1. NCBI lineage: Eukaryota > Viridiplantae > Streptophyta > Magnoliopsida > Piperales > Piperaceae > Piper > Piper longum. The sequence goes on from JAVDBV010052482.1 coordinate 12,515, forward strand.
AAAGCAGATTCAAGAGACACTCAGTAAGTTGTACCACCCATCTCTTCAAATCCAAATGCATTTTACTTAACAGCCTTTAAACAAAATTTCATTGAAATTGCATCTGACAATGATTAGAATTATCTAATGATCAGATGCTGCGTGTGCCTCGGCGACTTTGAGAAGAAGGAACAGTTGCACCAAATACCCTCATGCAACCACCTCTTCCACATAGACTGCATCCACCACTGGCTCATTGCAAACGCAACATGCCCTCTGTGCAGAGCCCCTGTTCTTCCCCTCACGAAAGACCCACTTGACAAATTCAATATGGTTCCATTGGCAGGGGCGAACACACCCCAGGAAGCTCAAGAGCTGGTCGAGGTTGTCGTTTAACAAACTAATAGTGCTCTTCAAGACAGTTCATTTACTAGGGAGGTGGGGCCATGCTCATCAAACTCTAACGTTTTAGACGAGGAACGTTGAATGCGATGTTCCAAGCTAAGGCTTAATATTTTGCTCGACAGTTGGAGCAGAGCATTTGACAGTTCCCTCGCCATGGCGCACAGGATTGAGAGTCACAAAGAGGAAGTAATTTTGACAACTTTGGCAACAAATGAGAGACAAATAAAGATCAACCAATTTTGTATCAATGTTTACAGCGCCATGTTATTATAATCATTGACCTTCTTGTGTTTTGAGGCTTGCAAATGGGAGCAACTATTCCTTGAAAACAACACTCAAATGTGAACCGATAAAAACCAGTCAAGCTCCTCCTGTGGCCAAGGGTTCGGCATTGGCTTCACTTTCTACGTCGACCTATGATGGACTAGAACCCAAAAGATTGCGATAGAACAGTAGTACAGTGAAGGAACCCTAGCGTTGTGCCAATGAGTGGATTAAGTAACTCATCTAGCTAAGTACTAGTGGATTAAGTTGACAATTTGATCACAAATGCTAAAATTATTTCGAGATTGTTGGTACTTCTTTGGGCTCCAAAACTACACTAGTAATAAGTGTTACGGACTTCTCTTAATCCAAAAGCTAACTTAAAGAATAAGGTTTTCCCACGAGCATATTATGCAAGACATCAGCACCTTCTACAATCGATGTAAGATAAACCAACAACCCCCTTTCATACATCGGGTGTCTCTGAAATAATCATGGTCTGGCAATCTCCATTTTTTTATTAGACGGTACCCACGACTCCGGCGACCCTGAAACAATTAGTAATCTCATTTTTCATCAGATAGCATCCACTTGATAAACTCCCCTTTAATCATCAGGTAGAACCTATGAAGGAAACATCAACAATCAGCGTAGGTAAATACTAAATCTCTCAATATCGTAACCTCGCTCTAATACTACTTATTAGGTACTGCTGGGCTTTGATACCACTATTGAGTTATTTGGGCCCCAAACTAAGCTCTAGGCCCCCAAAAGAAAACTTATAATATGTGTCACGGGTCTCTCTTAATTAAAAAAATATTCTCATTAGTCTATATATAAGACACCAAGACCTACGACCGATGTGAGATAAACCCAACAAACATTGAGACAGTATTTACAATAGACCGGTGACACCGATTGAGAAGGGAGAAGGGAATCCAAAATGGTGAATCACTATTAGGGCAAATAATCGCTTTTTTTTTTCTAATAAAATTTATGAACAAAGAAAATCATTTGCAAACCAAAATCTATAGAATTTCCTTACTAGTTTGGTCCCAATTAGTTGGAAGAACTGGAAGAGGCCCACCAGAGGCAAAAGCATTCGAGTCCAATGATGGGCCGCTAATGAGGAAGCCCAGTATTCTTGGGCCCGCTAAATTATTTCGCAAGTTGTCTACTATGTACGTCTCTACCAATCATATTGACGTAAGGGTATATTTGTAAGTACAGGGTTCTCGTCAACGAGTCAACAGTTTAATTTACTTGCTCAAACTCAGACTCTTTTGTCTTTAAAATTATTATTATTATTAAAAAATAATAAGTCGAACACTTCTAAAGTAAAGCTATGAAATTAATTTAATACACATAATTAATCACGTAAATCTAGTTCTAAATGTATATAAGTATCTATAAGCTAGTATAATAAATTATCCGGTCAAGAACCCAAATCTGCTTCATTTAGCTTCAAGTAAATTTGGTTTCATGTTAATTTAAGGAGCTCGAGGCATTATCCGAGCCACATCTTTCAGCTCGCTCATAAATTGCATGTTGTTTGCATTTTATAAATATTATAACTTATATACAAGTTTCATAAATCTATTAAACTGATCAAATATGCAAGCGCCCAAATTATATTATTCTTAATACCTGCATATACCAAACGATTTCAACTGTACATTGATTCTGCAAACCCTTATAAAATGCCAAACAAAAATATTCGTTCCTTTACAAATTATAAGCTCACATATAAACTAATACATTTGCTTGCATTATGTACAACCAATATATATTTCCTGTCCGATTAACCGGACATGTTGACGAACAGCTGCATCAAATGTGACGATCCTTTTTCAACACTTAATTTCACAGGGCTAAAAGCCTCGACTCCAGATTATGAAGTCTGTCCAGCCGGAAAAAAATTCTTGCTCGGGACTTTACAAACTGCCGAGTATCCATTATTATAACTGCCCAATTATCAAAATTACAAAAAAAATTCTTTTAATCAATTTTTTCTTACTCGGCAGACTATGCGATCCGGACTCAAAAACCTTGACTTAGGACCTAAATAAATTAACATTTTACTAAGACATGCACAAATTAATTAACCACAATATGCACGTAAATATATATATATATATATACATGAGCTGCATATATAAAAATTTTCATATAACTAAACTTTATTAAGCAGTTTGCTCACAAATGATTGGAGGACGCCATCAACCAATCAGGATCCTACTCCAGCCCATGTTGCTCTTCCCGGGCACCGGAATCCTGCTGAAGCTCCGGCTAGTGTTCTGACTCCGACATGTCCAGCAGGTCCTCTATCAACACCGGCATCGCTACATGCATGGCTCAATCAATAGGTTTTGTCGACGTTCATGTCCCGTTTCCTTGTAGTTGTGATCCTCAGATAAGCCGGAAGTTCAATTTCCTCCCAAAAGTCCTCCCCAGATTCACGGAGACTCGCACCGGCGTTACGCTCGGAGGCGGGCGAACCGGCTCTCCCCGCGGCGAGAGCGGCGGCGGCCTGTATGTCCCGGGAGGAGAGACAGTCGACTTCGTCGGGGAAGTTGAGGAGGGTATTGTGTCCTCAATGTCGTGGGCAGGGGCGGCCATGTCCGGCTCGGGGAAGGAGCCAAACCATATCCTCCACTTCTTCCTCGGCTCCCGAATCTCCCACACCCACCTCCCCCACCTCCGCTTCCTCGCCCGTCTGTAAACCGGGTGCCTGGTTCCGCCACCGCTTCCGCCGCCGCCTCCTCTAGAACATGGCCTCTTCTGGGACTTACTTAACTTTTCCGGTGAGAAATGCATGCATTCGACGGCGGTCAGTGAGGTAGAAATGCCGGTAGCCGCTGACATGCACTCCATTCCCTCTCATATATACACCCACACTTGCCAGATAAAACTACGTAAATGCCCCTCTTGAAGTTTGGTTGAATAATCTTCTCGATAATAATGGAGATGAGTACGGTTGTTCAAAGTTTAATTTAGCTTGATTAGTTTTGGTACTCAGTCAAAAAAATTCAATTAAACATTTACCAAATTTTAAGCTGCCATGTTTGAACTTGTACCTTTTCAAGTCGGCTTTGGCAGGATTCGAAATTCGATAATTTATATAAAAAATTAAAATTTATTATTATATATATTTTAAGTATTTCATATAAAATAATAAAATATTATTATATGATAATAATTTAAATTAAAATATTCATGATTAAATTATCATCCATGCATGGTTATATATACCACAATATTTAGTCCTTTTACTAAGACAACGTTTTCTTGCCGCTTAAAACTTAAGGGGTTTGACGCGTGAGGTTGTTAATTACTAAGTTAAATGGACAATTAAGTTAAGTTAGGTAATTCATGTGTTATTCAGTAACAACCTCAAAATAGGTAAGTTTTTTTTTATTTTTTTGATCCAACCAACCATTGTTAGTTAAGTTGCCGTCGGAGGAAGCAAATTTGTCTGTTTATTCACTAACTAAACGTGAAGTTGCACGACAAGAGAATTCAACCTTCAACATGGATGGCGATAATTATCAATACATCAATGTCATCCATTTTCACCAAAGATTTAGACGTGCACAAATTTTATTCTATATGCTCTCTCTCGCCTCAATTTACAAAAGTTCAATACTTGAATTTACTAGGCTAGTTAATGATCTCTTACGTATCTACAAATAATTAGTTTGAAGTTGGTGGTAATTCAAGTCAAAGCGTTCAATCATTTTTAATTAAACTTGCTTAAAACATGCAACATACCAACTATTAGAATAATATTGTGGGTTAGAATCATCCCAAGCCAAGCTTTTAGGCCTCCCCCATAGTTCTCAAAATATTTATGTCATTTCATTTCATTGTATTTTTATTTCTTATGATTTTTTTTTTTATACCAACCAAACAGCCTCATAATTGGTCCATGGGGAAAATTGAATGAGAGGCGGACTATTTACACGAATATAAGATTAGCCATGCTATGTTGTGAAGTATATGATACTAATTGTAATAGCAAACACACCATTGTCAAATAGCTTGACTTAACTGCATATGGTAGGTGTCACAGGTCTAGTCCTTAGGATGAGACGATACTAGAATTTGGTAGTTGTTCTTAGGGTTCCCGTGTCCAAGAGAGGTGGTCGGAGCATCTTGATGGTAAAAATAACCTACCACACTAATCCGTGTTATATTGCAGGCATCAAAGTTGCACGAATCGGCCGATTCAGAGTGGAATCGGCCAATTTAAATCGGATCGGCAGCGATCCGATCCAATTTTGGGGCCGAATCAGTCGGCCACAAATCGGCCGAGTTACCCCGATTCCGACCGAGTTAAATCGGAATCGGAATCGGGATAAATTGGCAGGAATTGGTTTTTTGGTAAATTACTAAAATACCCTAGGTATGATATTTATTAAATTATTTAAGCATGGGTAAAATTGAAATTGAAAATTTAAAACCCTACCCGATGGC
>JAVDBV010052483.1:0-35440 GCA_032619315.1 Piper longum
ATACAACCAATTACATATTTATTTATTTTTTTATATTAATATTATAATTATACATGCTAGTAGTGTCTTACTTTGCCCTCATTTAAATATGGTCAAAGGTCAACCATACTCTTTTCTTTATATTAACGAATAGTTTATTTATTGTAAAACTAAGTTTATTATTGTATAATTGGGTGCTGCATCTATATACATATAATTCAGCAAAAACCAATACCAAACCGAATTAATTAATAACTTGATTTGAATTTAAAATAAAATTTGATATTATTTAAAATAAATATTCTTGATCTGTTGCAGAATTTTTAAAATTAAATTAAAGTATAAAAATATAAAATTGTGAATATTTATGCATTATCAATTTTAAATACTTTAGGTTGGGCTATGATTAGTGTAGTCGAAAAGATTTATTATTTTTTTGACTATTTATTATTATTTCACTGTCGATAGTTTTTTTAACCACATGTATTATTGAGTGGTCTCACTTGTAAATTTTTTGACCACTGATAAATAGTTAGCAACTGATTAGTTTTGACTTAATCGCATAATTCTTTTCTAATGTAAAGCCCATATCAAGATCATAGAATTTCACTGTATATTTATGCTACACTAACCTTTAAAAAAATAATAATAGAAAATTTTAATTAAACATATTAATAATAATATTTTTTTATTTATATAGATCAATAATTATAAACTTTGTCTATAAAAATAAACAACTATCTTTTGCAAATTAGTAAATCAGTAAATAAGTAAATAGTAATATTAGAGACTTTTGTCATTACAGATTTAAAATGAAAGTCGTGTGGTTAAATTTATCATTTTTTACCATGTCTTTAAATTTGAAAAAAATTTAATCATTTTATTTTAATTTAATTTGAAACAATCAGTAAATTAATAAACTATCTAATCACTAACAACCCTAACTTTAGGCAAAGGAGAAGGCATAAGGAAGGGTATAAGTGGAGGAAGAAAAAAAAATTAAAATATTTTTGAAAAAAATGAAATGATTATGTTTTAAGAGATTATTCTCAAGTTATTTGGTTCTTGGTATATTTTGAAATAATATATTCTATATGTGAAGGATATTAATAGCGTGACTAGGTTGCTAAGCTATATCATACAGAAGGTAATTCATTTAAATTAATTTAGTTAATTGATTTAAATTAACTGAATTGAACTAAAGCAAAATATTTTAGTCTGGTTTGGTTTTGACAATAGTTTAGTTTTAGTTTGGTTAAGAATTTGTTTGGCCTAATAGCTTCCAATTTAGACCATGGAGTTAATCAGATGTAGTTTGATCTATCTCTACTTCTAAGTGATATACTTGTAAATCATATTTTGTTGTATCTTGAGCTCCACTAATTTGGTACTTTATTTAGCGCTTCTATATTAATCTCACTTTTTTTTAAAAATTACATATAAATAACTAATAACAAATCAAGTGTTTCACTAAATTTTGAAATATGATCCCAAGGTATCACTCTTTTATGTTTTAATATTTTATTAAAAATAGGGATGAATTCTAATCAAATACATATATCATATATGACTATATTCATATCCTATATGTATCCTCGAATCCAAACTTGAATCCAACCTGAATACGAAAATTACATCCATTTTATTTACCATATTTGTATCCGAACCAAATACATAAAACCCGTATCCAATCCAAATCTGAACTAATTGACTAAAATAATATAAAATATATATTTAATAAAAATGGAGAAAATAATAAAAAATATTATTTAAAACATTTAAAAATATAATTTTATAAATATCACAAATTCTAATAAGATACAGATTAAATCTGCCCAAATTTATATATGATTTAAATATTTTCGGATATATTATATCTAAAGAGTTTAATGCCATTTAAAACTATTTTGGATTTGGTATAAATGAGTCATATACAAATCGGATTCACGGATATTAGAAATCCAAACGCATCCCAATTGAAAAACATTTATTTGCGTGGTTTTGCATTAGGTGATGATAAGTGTAATTTTGTAAAACCCGTGGTTTTATTACAGTGAACCAGTGATTCAACCGTCGATTCTAGTCGAGTCAGTTCATAGACCGCACACTGAGTCAAGACCAGCGTGAGTTATGAGTGATGAGAGTCATGTATACCTGAATATATGATGATAATGTCCATGAGATGATATGAGACGAGTTATCACAATATATGAAAGTATGTAGTAATTTTTTTTTTTGATTTGATCGTAGAAATAGTTTTAGGCCGATTAACGAATTAGGACACATTATTGGGTAGTTAGGATAGGTTATTAGTTATAGAGCATGTCATTTGGATGTTGTGATGTTTGTTTTATTTTACGGGATTTTTCTCAATTTTTTAGATTTTTTTTAGGATTTATTACGAGCTAGTTATTATTTTGAATCGAGTAGGAATCGACTCAATACTTATTTACGAAATTGCCACTGAGGTATATCACCTCCTTCCCCGACACTTTTCCTCACCTAAACCCTCGCCGCCGCCGTTCGCTTGTCGCCACCGCCGTCACCGACGCCGCCCTGCCGCCGATCGACGCCGCCCTATCGCGCCGTGCCGTCACCGTGCCACCCCGACCAACCTCGGCCACCGACTTGCTACCGATTGATGCCGTCCGAGCCGCGCCGCCGCTACAGTGATGCCAACAACCACACCCTCGACCTCCCTGACGTTTCCCCCCTAACCAGCGCCGACGCTGAGGCCGGTTGTGAGCCCGATTGGAGCGACCCACTGCACGACCAGATTTGGTGCAGCCGCCGACGGCCATCGCCGTCGCAGTTGACTGTGTTGTCACCACCATTGGGTCAGGCTCGTCGAGACCATGCCGACCCTTATCCCCGATTGCCCTACTGTGACAGTCGCCGAAAAATCATGGGAGCTGCCAGAAAACCGCCGAACTAGCCTAAAAACCAAAATTGCCTGGTCTTCCGTCGAGTTCGTCCAGTTGAACCTGACCGAACGTCGGACACCACTAAGAGTCGAATTCGAGCTCTGCCACACGCGACAAAACCCTAGTCGTTGCCGATTATCTACGACGCGCGAGGTACAATTTATTTTAATTTAATTATTTAGAATTAATGATTATTAGCACAACATGCTAAGATAGTATGATTGAATGATTGATGTGTTATGTATTTTATACTAATAAAAATATGGATGTATATGATGATGTGACATTATAATAAACACTAAGTGATTAATTAGGTAGACTAAATACGTATTGTAATTTAATGCAACCTAGATTAGGAAAACTTGTATTGATTATTATTGATGTGTGTTGATTGATGTGTGATTAATGTGTGTATGCTATAGGATGTGTGAATACATCATGAACGAGCGTTAGTATTTAGTTTTAATATGTAGGTAAAGAATAGGAATTTGCTGCCTAGGCGCACAATCATGCTTGGAGCTTTTATCAGGTCCGTTTAAGACTCGTCTTTGTTTTATACTCTATTCTATTGTAGGTTTGTTTAATGCCTCCATGACAGGTTAAGTGGCGTTTTATCGTATCCCACTTAACTTGGGTCATTTAGCCGAACAGTTTTTCGAATTAATAACCCTCGAGGATGAGATCCCTCGAGTTTGTTTTCAAACTCAGATTCAGCTCACGATGCCTTCGGGCATATTATATAAATCTCCACCAAGACCAATACATATATGTAGTTTTCATGTTTTCGATAATCGTACTATGCGAGCAGGCACATGCAAGTCGAGGATGAAACTAACGATGACCATGTACGCCAGGGGCATGTGCTAGTCGAAGACCGAAACTATCGACAACCATGTCGACAGACATGTGCTTGTCTAAGCTGGGGAATACTGACGACATGCTATGCAAACGGCGTGTGTTAGTCCAAGCTGGGATTACCGATAGCCGTGTTATACGAGTGGGTATGGAAATAAAAAAAATGACTAAGACTATGAAAGTAGTCCCAAGGGACCAGAAAGAGAAATGAGAAAATGTTGAGGTATCAGCAGTAATCGATCAGCTCAGTTAAAGTTAATTTCAGTTCAGTAGATGCTCTTCAGGGACTTCATGATGTTTTCTTCCATATGAGAGTTTGCTCTCATAGCCAGTTTGGTATTAGTTATATTTTGGACCAGTAACACTCGTTACTGATGTTTCTCTTTATATATATGTAGGTAAGGGTTGAGTATTGGATATGCCGACTTGGATAAAGAAATAGTTACCTGCCTTGCACACACATACGCATACTCGCCGACGAAATATTTGTTTTGACAGTTTTGATTATTTTGTTAGGATTTCGTACATTCATTCATATATAACGATCAATATCTTCCATCTTGAGATGCCAAGAGTAAATCAACATGAGACCCATGACAATTCGGTTCGGTTCACGAACGAGCCAGATTCAGGGTGTTACAAATTTAACCTACAAATCAAGACTTGCTAAAATTATACATATTTAACGGGTAATTACTAAATAAGAGACCCCTACATGACCATGATCAGCAAATTAATGCGTCTCCTAACAAGGTTAATAGAAAGTGTTTAGGTAAGTAATACTGAGAAAAAGAATGGGTGTTGTAGTTCAGTTTCGACAGAAAACTTCTTGCCAACTTTTTTCGATGAAGTTTTTTATTGTAATGTACGAATAAAAAGAAATAATCCATGACAAAAAAATTTATATTATTGATCAGAATATTACATTTTATACATATCATGAGCTCTGTCAAATTCAGATTTTATTCAGCATTTCTATACCCTAGTCTCACTTTTTTAAAATAACTAATAAAATTGTCTATGCATCCCAAAATGATTCTTTACAATTTAATATTTTTATGGATGAGTTAATTATGAGCATGGGTTTTGAATTTTATGTAGGTGATAACGTGTATAGTTTAACCGGTGAAGACCTACTGTATTCTTCAAAATGATGTCTACTTGTCTCACCATCTTCACATCCTTTCATCAAAACCAGCATCCCTCAAGATTTCCTCACCCCTCCACCTCCCTCTTCTATTTATATTACCATGCATCCATGGCCATCCCCACCATTACCCACCTTCTTCTTCCTCCTCCTTTTCAAGCTTTCAATTTGCATGGCACCACGAGCAATGAGGAAGAAGGTGGAGCTCGTTGAAATATTTCCCTCCTCATAGCAGTCTATAGGTGGTTCGACAATGTTGTTAAGTGAGTTTTTTGAAGTGTTTCTCATAATCAGGAAGGGGAGAATTATTGAAAATATTCTCTCCTATGAGAAAGTGTTCAATCACATAGGAGTTGTGAAGATATGAAAATAAAAAGAAATACGAGAAATTCGATGAAAATTTGTGAAATATGAGAAGAGACTCGTTGATGAGGATTCTAATGCTAAGGAAGTAGTGTTTAGAGTTGACTCTTCATTTCCAATTGGATTTTCATATCCGTGATTTATAAATATGTGATTGGACATGAGTGTGCTTTCCCTTTGAAAAAGTTCGATAAAGTGTTCTCTTTTAAGAGAGACATGAGTGATTACAGATCTAAACAGGGTTACCATTGGTAGTGAATGTGAGAGAAGAAAGAGAAATTATCCATTGTGAGGAAAAGACATAACTTCAAATTATTTAATAAGATCAACAATGGTTAATTTCTTTTCTTTCTCTACCTTCGTCTATGGTTTATAATTAGTAGCGTTACTCTTTCGGGTGAAATTTTTCACATTTGAGTAGAATTTCCATTTTTTATTTAGGTGAAATTTTCATACTTAAGTAGAATTTTTTACTTGGGAGAGTTTGGAGAAATTTTTCATCTCAATTAAAATAGGTTGTAATTCAGAATGTGATGTTGATCTTTTTTTTAAAATATATGTTATTTTTTTATTTTCAGATCCGATTATTGGTCTAATTTGTATTAGGAAAATTTTTTCAAATTTATTCGATACTTGATTGTAAGAGATTTTCTTAATCAAAGTTGATAGAGTGTTAATTTTCTTTTCTCTAAATTAGAGAAAAATTTTCATCTATTTTTTTTTATTTTAATGTCTTCTATTCATCTTATATTTATTTTCATTTCATTTTGAGAGAAAATATTTTTTATGTTGTTTCCGCTGGACTGCCTATTTCCTAACCGCTTGAACCGATCAAGAACAATGCGGCGAGGAAGGTGACTTTCAAGAAGAGAAAGCTGGGTCTGGCGAAGAAGGTGGGTGAACTAAGCATCCTCATGCAGGGTGGAGGCCATGGTCATCATGGTGAGCCCCTATGACCCACGACCGGAGGCGTGGCTGTCTCCCCAGCAAGTACAGCGCAACCTGGACTTCATTGAATAAATGATCAATTAATTCAAATAAACAAGCTTTTACCGTAGGGTTTTCACGTATTCTCTAGTTCATCCTTCATCCGTTTTCAACTCTTTGCTTAGTATTGAGATTCATGGGCTGACTAGAATTACCATTTAAAGTTCAAGACCCTATCGGAGTTGAAACAAAAGAATATGCTCGACCAAGACGCCACTTTGGACTGAGATTGAGAAGATTGAGGAACAGCTCTGGCATCCAGCCAACGAAGCAGCTGAGCTCCAGGCCAAGCAGCAGCTCAAGCAGATCCTGTTGGGTTCAAGCATCCGACACAAGATCAACCAAAGCGCATGCAAGTGGTCCGACCAGATTACTAAAATTTCCAATTTAACAAATTTATTACGGAAAAATAAGTCACAAATTTACTATTAAAAGACCCTTCATATTTGTTGAATACACAACCAAGCTTCCTTCATATTTAATCACAAAAAATCTGCGTCTTTAATCAGTTTCTACAATGAACACATAAAATACATTTAAATTTCGGATTAGTTTGGCATCAAAACCACCAAATACTAACACCCATATCAAGCAAGACAATAAAACTGACATAAATCCACATTAAAATTAATGAAATAATTATGCCAGTCCTTTGAGCACATTTTGGCCAATCACGGACTAATATCAATCTACTAGTCGACAATGACCATAAACAAATATCAAGATTAGATTGCTGAACACAATGTTAAGCTTTTAATTTTTTCCCCGACAAGACAAGCGATTGAACCCTGTAGAGATAGCGTTGAGGAAAATTTTGATAATCCAGAAAAGACCAAGATAAATGAGACTGCAGTAAGTGAGCAATTGCTTACGGAATTTGCGCAGTTTTGAAGCCGCCACTTGAGAAGATTTCTGGGAGACAAGTTTATCCTTTTCTCCCAAAACCACTAATACAGGATGACCTCCAATTGATGTTGATAGCATTATGGCATTTTGTGATATAAGGATGCTGACATGGGATACCTTGCTTATCTCTCTAGAATATTGAATTACATGTCATTTTACAAATACATTTACCAATGAGCTTGATTTTATTTTCCCCTTTGATAACATATACATATGCCAAGACTAATAAAAGCTCCATCAAATATTTTCACACTAACTGATATAGCACCTATGAAAGCCTATTTGGGGTATTCCACTTCAACCACAAACAAGAGCAGATCAACAAGATGAGAAAGATAAATAGTTCGCTATTGCAACAAAAAACAAATTTCATTTACAAAATGCTTTTGCACATGTGAACTAAAAAAACAAAATATAATTCTGGCTTACATTATAAGAGCACTTAACACCTTCTTAAGATGAGTAAAACCAAGAAGCATAAAGAAGAAACCAACTTCAAATTAATAAATTGTGGAAATGATGAGTGCAAGCATCATGTAAAAAAAAAAAAAAATCCAAAGCACCCTCATTCATCTTAACCATTTCCAATGCAAATTCCTTGTGTGTAAAACTGGCCTTCCCTTTCAAATTTTAGACTCTAGAACTTTCATAGCATTCAATGCGGCACAAATTTCAGCCAAATAACAAAAGCATCATGACGAAGAAAAAGATGAAAATGAAGACCGAAAACGCAGCCCTATGAAGTTTCATAGGGTTCACTGTGGCACAAAGTGCAGGTAAATAACCAAAGCACCATGAAGAAGAAAAAGTCAAGGCTCCTCCTAACTTCACATAAAAAACAGCAATGAACCATACAAGTATATCGATATTATCTGGTTATGACTTCTTACATAGGAAACAGGTAGCAATTACATTAATCAGAATCAGAAAAGACAGCATTGACTGAACGTTGTTTGATGCCCTTTTAAAATCTATTATCTACAGAATCAACACTATAGTCTAAAGTGAAATTCAAAAGGGATAAGAGAACTGCACCAAACAACCACGAGAAAAACCAAACGGTGTTATGCGGCTGAGTTTGGGAAAATACCTGCCCATGGACGTCAGCATTAGACCAGTTGTCAAAGGATCTGCCTTTATGATAACAACCGCCAAGTATTTTAGCCGTGAAATAAATTTTTGCTCCATTGAACTAGAATATATATCCCCATGGTTCAACATGATCAATGAGCCATCCTGAAATAACAGACATATATAAAAGAGGAATCAAAATTCAAATTAATCACATTTGTACCAAAATAAGCTCTATAATAACAAAGTGCTTCCAATCATTACATAATTTCACCTGTTCCACGGTCAAAGTGCGGCAATAATGAAGAAAATCTACCACATGGTCAGCATCACCATAAGCAGCTAATTCCAGTAAAGAAACATTATCTAGAATGATTGTAATATGAATTGGGCCGGTAGAAGATCCAGCAGAGTATGCAATTTTGTGCAGCTTCCCATACAAATCCATTATTACACCTATAGTAACGATCACATCATTCACGTCAATCACATCATTTATAAGAATATATATATGATTATATTTGGGTAAAAGGAACCCAAGTCTTTACAACTTAGGTCTGTTTCATACTCATTGAATCACATATATTCATAGAAATGATATTCCTTTCAAAAAAAACTCAAAAATATGGGAGATAACTTGGATATCTGAACCACTAACAGTGATTCAAACAAGATGATCGTCTAACTCATTTCCTGGGATCAAAAACATCCAAGAATGTCTACATTTTTTGATAGCATAAAAATAGAAGCACCATATTAAGAAAAATTATAAAAAATGTAGCTAACGTTCCCGACAAGGCTCGTAAATTTGGATTTCAATTCCATCTTGGAAGGTCTAAGTTAAATCTTGGAGGATCTTGGGGTAATCTTGAAAAGGTGGGCATATTAGCAATATTTATATAAATAATCAGTTATTAGCTATTTAAATAAAAAACTTCAAATTGGGTACATCAAAAGATAAAAATATGATACAAGTAAGGCACTATGACAGCATAAAATGGGTGTATAATACATGTGGACAAATTGAATGGATACCTATTACACCTTATATTAAATGTTTTAGACAATGAAGATTTGTAGTTTTCGTTTTACCATCAGATCATATATAGATTATAATGCTATTTAACTCATTGGGCAAATCAAACAAGTTTGTGGACTAAATGGACAACCATCTTTTGTACATCTACACATCTAAACATAACATTTTTTGAATGATCAGTTAAATGGATTAAATGGGTAAAAGGTTCCCTATATTTGAGGCATCTAAAAATAGAATATCCCCTTAATGATAAAACCCTAGCAGCACTACCACTCCTCTTCACCTTTCCACCCTTTCTTCCTTCTCTCCCCCACTCTTCTCTCAGACGTTTCATCATCATTTTGTCACTACCGCCACCATCCTGCAGGCCACAGCCACCAAGGTCATCCACATCTGAAGTTTCTCGGAGTTTTCTGCCTTCTCGTCAAAAAGTCGGGGAGATGCCACCGGAAATATGGCGAATGGGGGGAAATTTTATTCTTTGATGTACATCAGTCTCAGCACCCTCCCGATTCCGAGTTCTAGTCAGAATTCCGGTGAGAATGTAGATCATTCGGGCACTTAATTTGATAGCTACGGAAACTACAGTAAGAGGATCAATATATTTGTCTCGTAATATGAAAACATATTTCCTAAATACAACTCCACAATATATGAGATATTGCATAGACACGCAAACCACTACTGACAATTCATAGATAACCGTTCGATTGAATATCTAGGCTAAAAAAAAATCCAACAATATCTAAATTTAGATAGCATAAAATTAGAAGCATCCCACCTAGAAAAAAAAATGCTGATAATAATATGTTAGACATCAAATTTGACAACCATGAAAGCTTCAGTAAGAGCTTCATCATGACCGTCTCGCAAACTATAACTCCATTCACAGTAAACCGATAATAACAACTCTGATAATCATCATCATAACATGAAAAATGGGATGCCAAGCAGTAACCGACTAGCAATACAACATCAAAACTAAATCAAGAATCACACATTACCTGTTCTCACCCGGGGTCTCCATTTTGGACGCATCGAAGAAAAAGAACCGATTTTTTATCCATCTGCACGGCCGAGTTGCATCCCTGCTCCAACAAAACGGACCAAACATCGCACGATGGCCATTGAACACGGACAACACCATAAGCTCGAGAGAACTTGCGAGTTTCTTCATGATGCGGTCGTAGTGGGGGAAGACGAAGAGGACGGCGGCGGCCCCGCCGGTGGAGAGGGCGCGTTTGAGCAGGTGGTGCAGGAAGAATGCGCCGCTCGCCTCCACGAAGTCCTCCACGATGACCACCCCACCCCGCCCCCGGCGGCAGAGGCGGCCAAGCCATGGCCGAGCGAAGTGGTCGGCGCCGGCGAGGCCATTGGGAGGGCTATTCGATCTCCGGCGAGTTGGGTGCGGGGAGGGGTTTAAGAGGCGGTTCTGTGGGTCCCTGTGGGGCCACGGCGTAAGAGGATGGGCCACTAGGCCCACTTAAGGGAGTTCATAAATCCCAATTCCTAGAAAGTTTCTTACGCAGGCCTTAATTACTCACATACCCAGTCTAAATTTGTAATCCATTCACTAAACATTACTGTTGTTTTGGGGAAATAATAATAATAATAATATATAATTCTTTTTCCCTCTCTTAATTACCAGTTTTTAAGGATAATTTTTGATATCCAATATTTAAAAATTTGATCCATTTATATTGAATTTAAATTAATTTAGATTTAATAATATATTTGATTTATTTAATTATATTAAATGGTTGAAGATATTCAAATCATATAGAAGTTTGAAGTGAGGGCACATGATCTAAATGGGTAATAGTTTATTTTTTTTTGTTTTTTTAAATCAGATTAAATTAAATACATTTTTAATATGATGCAAACATACAATGAAGTGAAATTAATATATTGTTCAAATTTAAATTAGATGCAAAAAAGTTTGTGATTGAATACAAATATCACCATTATTCATTTAATATCCAATCTGAACATATCCCTACTTATAATTCACCATCGATATAAGAAAAAACATGAACTCCACACACAGGTGGATCAGATTTGAGTATAGTAAATAAAATAAATATAATGTTTAAATTTGGACCAGATGCGAATATTTCAGATATTAACTATTACATTAATTTGAATATTTGTTAAAATACTTAAAATGCATTATTAATTCTGATTGACAAGAAAAACTTTACTAAGTTATTTTTAGCAAGGTTTCTAGTTTTCATAGCTATTTTTAAGCACATTGTGTGGCCAGAAAACTGAAAATTCATATAAACAATCAAACAACAAGTTTAATCAAATATTTAGAACTAAAAATAGGATGAAAAATATGATATTTAAGTATCAAAATACAATAAAATAAGACAACATTTTATTATAATTTATTTTTATTTAATTAAGGTTTATCATCCTCTTTATTAATTTAAAGTTTGATAAAAAATAAAAGCTATCTCTAATATAAGATGTAAAATGTTATACGTGTACAAAAACTAATTTTTGAAATTAAAAAAAAAGAGGAAAAAATATAATTTTCATTTTTTTAAAAAATACGATTTTAAAGAAAAAAATTTGAAAATAATGACTTTACCCTCAATTTTAGATGAAAATAACTTTCAACGGGGATTCACAAACAAAACAAAATTGAGGACTATGGTAAAGTTGTCTTTTAGAAATTTATTACCCTAAAATAGTGAATATAAATTATATTCGCCTAAAATTGTAAATATTAGATCAATATACCTTTTTTTCGTAAATTTCTCTGTGTAAATATGTTTTTGGACAGAGAGGTTGGGGTCGGAGTGGCCCCTCAAGCCCTTGCTCGCCGCCATGGCCACCGACCTCAACAGCCCCGGCGAGCCGACCGAGGGGCTCGCCCCCTCCGACGCCGGCCCCAGGCGCGCCCCCCTCGACGCCGGCCCCAGGCACGCCCCCCTCGACGCCAAGCCCGTGTCGGAAACGGAGAAGAAGAGCCTCCGCGCCGCTCGCTTCGGCACCCCCCTCAACCTCTCCGAGCACGAGAAGCGGCAGACCCGCTCCCAGAGGTTGTGTTCCTGATCCCCTCTCTACTGCCCCCGATTCACGTGTCACCTTTTTGTTCTTCTTCGGATTGATAGTGGCAAACTAGGGTTTTCTTTTCGTGTTCTGGGGTTAGGGTTCTTGATTTGATTTCTGTTGTAGGTGTTTATTTAATGATTTTTTTTCATATGCTGCATTTGTGTGTGATTATATAGCATAATTGAGTGGTCAGTATTCTATCTTTATTGAATGAAGTATGGAATACTGAATAGTTGAGCAGGGGAAGTAGGAAGATAACTAAAAAAACTAAAAAAAAAGGGAAGATTCTGTGACTATAAGGGGAAGTAGGAATACTGATTTTTTTCATTTTGGAGTTCGTGGTCCGAGTAATGGGGGGAGGAGGAAAATAACTAAAAAAAGGGAAGATTCAGTGACTATAAGGGAAAAAAAAGTGAGAGGAAGATTCGGTGAAAATACTAGTGAATTTCATGGCCCTCTATGGTTAGTGATTTCGTTTAGATATACTGGACATTTTTTTTTTTAAAAAAGAGCTTTCATTGATGGTGGTTTGTTTGATTTCTATTGTAGGTTTTGATTCCAGCCCTTATATGCTGCATTTCTGTGCGATTATATGGCATAATGGAGTGGTTAATATGCTATCTTTATTGAATGAATAATGTATGACTGACTTATGGAAGTGAACGGTGCATTTTTGGAATCTGTGGTATGGGTAATAGAAGGAGAAGGAAAATGAAAAACAAATAAAGCCGAAGATTTACTGGAAATGCATATTGAATTTCATGGCATACTGGGTGACGGTATTTTTAACTAAGGTTCGATCATTCAAGAAGACTAATTGTTGAGGAAGTGATTGAAGGCTTTTTTTTTGTTTTACCAACAGAGTTGACTGGGTTTTGGTTTTTTTTAAATGCTTTAAGTACTGGTACATAGAATTCGAAACTTGTTGAACTTATTTCACTGTTTCTTACGGCTTATTGTGAATTAGCTTAACATGAATTCTTTATCCATCATTTATATTTTTCGCATGCTTCCAAGGTGTGTCTACTTTCTCTGGTGCTCGAAATATTAACTGCACGTGTGTTTGGGCTTTTTTTATCACTTGATTATTACCTAATTTAAAACCTTACATTTTCAAGGTTTGGGACTGGGCCTTCTGTGCATAAAACAGACGATTCGAAAGATTCTGAAGAGAAAAAGAGAAGAAAGAGGGCTGAGAGGTTTGATTGATCGTTTTTTTTTTAGTCACGGACTGTTCATTATAAGGCTATACATGAAATAAGTTGAGTATGTTAATTGATGAAAGGGTTAATATCACATGGGATGGATTATAAATGCTACTCTTCACATTGAAATTTTCAGGTTTGGCTTGCCTGCACATTCTGCTGCTAATGACGAAGAAAGAAAGAAAGCTCGTTTGGAGCGGTTCTCCCAAGGAACTAAGACTGACCCTTTGGAAGAAGAAAAAAGAAAGGCCAGAGCTATGAGGTCAGTTTAGATGGTATTTAATTGTCATATTTGCATGTTTTGCTGGTTGGAGAAACCACTAATATATTTACGAGTGTGAAAGAAGTTTTTGATGATTTGCTGGTAGTAAGGAAGTAGATTTATATATGCTTCCACTTAAAATCAAATTTAATTACTTCATCACAGATAAAGATGTATCAGGGATCACTATCAGGTGGTTCCACTCTTACCATTTGTGCCCTACATAGATGGAACAATAAACTTTGATTTCAGCGGTGGCACAAATGTGAATCCATGTGACGATAACTCCCCCAAAAAAAATTTTCACAGCACCATTTAAACAAGAACGCTTTTTTCTTAACATTTTTTCATGATTAAGAAGGAAGTGCGAGAAGCATTAGGTCAAATTAAAATCCATAATTAGTGTGAGCTTTCCATTTTAGTGGGTCCCTTAAATAGGGATTGCCAGAGCGAATTGTGGTAACAGAAATCCCAGATATATTAACTTTCCCGAGGACATTAATTTCGTGATAAAAGATTAAAAAATTTTAATGTGCCTCTCAATGTACCTATCATCTTATTAAGAAATTTGTTCTGAGTGGAGAAGGCATGCTGTGAGATGAGATTAATGTAAAACTATCAAATTATGATACAAATCTGTCTTTGATTCTGACTTAGCTAAGATGAGGTAATGGCAATTGCTGATTAAATATTTGGTAATTAGGTTTTGTAATTTTTTGAAGTTTATAGGACTTTTCCTACACTCAGTAGTTTTCTCTTCTACACTCGGCAGTTTTTGTTTTCACATGGATCCTAATTTAGGGTCCATGTATCCAACACCCTTAGGGTATTTGGTGGGAGAATAAGAAGGAGAAGAAGAAGACTCGGCAGTTTTTGATATTTACATATTAGCCTTGTTTTATTAGCTTGTTTGAATTTCAAGATTCATTTTGTTAAATGACTACCATTGGTGGTCTTTTGGTCAAGGAATAGGTTATTCCCACATTTTTAGTGCCTTTGTCAATTCAATCAGGAATTTAACTGTTGGTGATAAGCAATTTTTAGTACCTACAATAGTTTTGTTGCTTTATCACTTGGGAACCAAACTTCTTGTGTTATCTAATTACGTAAATGATGTTCTAATAATACTGTACAAAATTTCTTAATTAGAAGTTTTAGTGTGCTCTTTGTGAATTCAATGAAGGGGCACTTGTATCAATGGGCATACTGCACTTTTGTCGCCAACCTGTAATACAGGAAGCAATATACTAATATAATATTTCAATGACTGTAAAGACTCATCATTTCATGCAGCCTATTTTTGCGAATAAATATGATAACTAGGATGTTGATTCTTCATCTCATATTGCCTTCTTCTGGCAGCAAATGCGCCAGGTGTTAAAATTGTTTTAAAAACTTCCATTTTGTTTCAGAGTTTGCGCCGTCAAGTGATGTTTTAAAACAATCAATCGGCAATACAGATTCCATGTTGGCCCATCTCAGCTTAGTTAAAATTTGGTTGAAGTGATGATGATGAATAGATGATTGTGATGTAAAAAGTGTTGAATGATCTACTGTATTGCGTGAAGTGTAAATTTTCGAGATATCTCCAGTTTAAGTTGCTTGAATTGTGGAAGTGTGACCTGTTTTAGCTTAATGCATTTTTTTTATATTTCTCACTTTTGGACTGTGATGTTTCTAAGTTCCTTTATTGTTTCAATTAAAAAAAGAGAGAGGAGCAATAGTGATTGGGACTTCGTATTTGTAACATTGTGGATTTGATTGTTTTCCAGGTTCTCACAGATACCAACTAGCAAGGAGACACATGAGAATGGTGAGGCTAAAAATGCAAGGGTAAATTCTTTGTCATGGAATAACTCTCTTACGGCATGATTGTCCTTTGGAATGGTCGTGGCTAGCTGTGGGAATGAAGCAACCTTTGGAAATAACAATGTCTGTCACAATTACAGGAGAAGACTGATGCGAGTAAAGATGTTGCTGTAGTCTGAGTGACGCTGGCTGTTAACTCTGACGTATGTAAAAATTCCTCATTATCTTTAGTTACTCCTTTACCTCCTATGTAATTGAATTTGCTTTTTTCCTGGTATTTTTGCATTCTGTGGGAGGGATTCGGCGTTCAAGCCTCTGCCTGAAGCATTTTGAGCACTTGGACTAGTCTAGGTTGTCAAATCCAGATCGACAGAATGTTGGCAGCTTCAGATGAAGTTTTTTTTTTTTTTTTTTTCTGCCACCAGGCCGCATTTTCCTTTTCCTGTTTTTTTGGTAGGATAGTTCGGGTACAGAAATCGTTTTAGAAAATTTGGCCAAATTGTTAGCACCCCATAAAAATCGGTCTTTGTTTGTATTTAATGTATTTGAGATATTGTCAATGTTTGGATTAGTTAGATATGCCTTGTGTTGTTTCTGTTTAAACCTTAAAGTGAATGCCGTTCATGTCCAACTATGTCAATTATGTACAGTGAACTGCCACAATGCCCAATTGAACCGACATTCAATTTTGTACTAATGCCTACAAAGCCATTGTATGTACGTATGAATACTCAAAACTACTACTGTCATGGAAGAAATCTTGTAAGGGCATGAAGAATATTTTAGATATCTGTTTGTGTAACATTTAAAAAGAGAGTTAAAAACAGGATGAATGCTTGACAAGGGAGAAAAAAAATAAGCGTCTTCATGATGTTAACAAAATAACAAAGTTTTAGGATGCAGATGTTTGACTATCAGAAGAGCTTCTACTCGTAAGGTGAGGATCTAAGAACAAAACCATTACTATGATATCGTGTGAAAATGCCTTACACCTCGATCGATCTTCTTCAGATCCGAGTACCTCATTTCTCTCCTGTTCTGCCTCTTGCAGTGGTGCTTCGATGAGTCTCTTTGCAATACCCTAATCAGATGAAAACAAAAATTACAATCAATTAACATTGCATTGTCTTATTTGAATGGATTCTATTAGTTGACGATGCCGACGAGGGGAAATCTCACGTTGCGGGGCTTCTGGTACACAATGTCAATGGCTTCTTGATTGCTAAGGTGCTCCCATAGGCCATCAGATGCAAAAATGATTAACAGATCCTTGGGGCACAATTTGTGTACTACTATAGCTGGTTCAGCACTGAGGATTGGCTTATATAACGGCTCCGGCAACCAGAACTTAGCAATGAGAGGCTCCTTGTTGAAGGCTGCATCCTTAAGTGTGCATCGCCAATTGATCTAGATAACTGCATCACACATCATAATCAAGGATCATATGTGAAACCGTCGTCAACTATTATCATCGTTCGCACAAAAATCTCTATGGGATAAAGATAAAAACAAACATAGAGAAGTTCATGATGTAATCACGCTATTATAGTTAAAACTTGGAAGCTTCACTCAGATAAGCAACTTGTAGTGTCAGTTACCTGTATGAGGCCCTTCAAAACTACAATTTGAGGATCGTTAGCATGCAACTGGCGCAGCTCATCTCTTACAGATTCGATTGCTGCATTATGCTCAGAGGATAACTGGACATGAAACACTTGCTTAACTGCTCTATCCAGTTTTGCCAAAACCACGAGAGTCCCCAACGTTTGCAATGTATAGTGTACCATTACACACGATTCCAACCATCGCACATCAACAGAGGCTAACTGTGGTTTGTTGTGCCATTGTTTCCTTACAAGGGAGATGAATCCTTCTTCTGTTGCTGAAAATGCTTTTTAAATAACAGCAGGTGATATGCCATGATGCTCTGAAGTAAATCCTGTGCAAACACAAATGTGGTACATTATAACAGCTATTACAAAGAATGAAACAGTTTCAAAATGGGGTCATGAAATTTGGTTCGAAAAATCGATGGATAATAAGTTTGTGTCAGCAAAAACAGATGTAGTCAAGATTCAATACAATTCCATTCCAAAAATAAAGAAAAGCCAATCAGAAGCATAACGTTGCTTATAGTCTATATTCATGAATGAGAAAACGTAAACGAAGCAGAAATTTTTACCAATTTAGAGATCAAGTAAAAGAAATGCACTGCAGAAGACCAAGCTAATACAAGAAAAACAGCAATAAGCACACTGGCAAGGGGAGATAAATAAGGCCACTGAAAAAGCTCAGAAGAACATACTCTGAAGATGCTTGAAAAGATGTTCATTTACATATTGTGAGGTCTCCGGTTCATCATGGCCATCATAGATCCCAACAAATGCTCCACGAGGTCCCGTTTCGAGGGAGCTGAGGGGGCCAGATTCAAGCCGACTTTGATCCTCAATTATATTGTTTGCTTGAATAACTGCCATTGAAAATTCCCCATTAACATGAAACCCTAAGTCTTTGTGCCAGAGTAGTCCACTTGTTTTTCCACTAGTGTCATTACTTCTGCTATCATCTTCAGTCGAAGGCCACCAACAAGGGGTAACAATCTTAATCAACTTCGAGGAGACCATCATTATTATTTCCTCATGTCATAATGCTGCAAAGTTCAATCATTTTGTCCAAATTAATTCATAAGGCTCACCCCATTGTATTTCGGTTTTTGTCTGAAGATGCTACTTCAACCAAGCTGCCAAATGGGAGAAACAAAAGCCAAAGGTCAGGGTAAACATCCGCAAAGTGGTATACAGATTTTGCCATACACCTAACTACTAGATGAAAATTATGATGCGTTGACAGAAAGATCATAATGCAAAACATTTAAACTAATTCAATCATACATCCGGTTGATGAACTTTAACAGATTCTTTATCCAAGTATCTCTCTAATTCCACACAAAAAAAACTTCTAAGCATTACAAAGAAGTCTCAAACAAAGATCAAGCAGAATCAGACGATAAAATTCACATCACAAACAAGCCAAGTATCAATGAATCCAACCTATGGTTGAAATGCAGCATAGGCCACCGAACCACCGTGACCAATCTTGGTGTTTTACTGTGATCGACTATGATAAGGAATAATCGAAGCCCTTCTACGAACAGAAAGAAAATGTCCACCCAAAAAATAAAATCATTTAGGGCATTCAAAGAGCCTGGCCTCACAAAGTAGACAATTTAACATCCCAGAAAGCAAGCAAACCATAAATGCATCAATCAAATAGATAATACAGATTAGTTCAGGCAATAGCCAAGTACATGAACGGATCAGATGCTGATAGAAAACAAGAATTAAGAATGAAAAGCATACACATTCAAAGCACTACAGCAAAAAAAACAAGACCCAAGTTCCTGAATGACATACCTTGCATCTGCCTTCCGGGTCCGCAACAGCCCATGCTAACTCAAATGCCCCATCAAGAACTTGGGCAGTTTCTGCACAAGACATTGGAAAAACGGATAAGAGGATGTTGGAGTATCTATGGCGGGAAGATCTTGTTGTGCCCTTCTGGCCCTAAAAGTGAATTAATGCTTTCCCATTAGCTTATATACAAGTCATCGGTTGCCTCCAAATGGGATGTGGGATTAACCCAACAATTCTCCCCTTCACACATCACAACACCCGAATCATCTCCCCCTCACCATATGCGGAGGCAACATGTCTTGATGAAGTTCTAGATGACACCAATTCGGGCCAACTTCGGACCGACCGACAAATCGGGAGACAAATTCGGACCGGCCGACAAATCATGTGGCTAATTGAGGCAACACCAAAACCAACCTTATACCACTTGTTGGGCCCTTCGGGCCCCAAAAGTGACTTGCAATAGGTTCATGGGCCTCTCTTAATCCAAAAGCTAGCTTCAGAATTAAGGTTTTTCCATTAGCCTATATATAAGTCACCGGTTGCCTTCAAATGGGATGTGGGATTAACCCAACAGATCTCTAGAACCACATTGTCACAGCAAGAGATCTAACATAGATACATCCACACAGATAAACAAACCAAACATAAACAAACAAAACCCAAGATAATCACATACATGTACATATTAAAAAAAAACATATATAATATATAAACCAAGTTGTTATGATTGATGAGAATGTTAACCTGATTTGCTTTGGTGAATTGTGATCAAGAGAGAGAGACTTCACCAAGTGGGCGTTTATAGAAGTGCTTAGAATCGATTCACCAAGGATTAAGAATAAAATAAAATAATTATCATACAATTATAAAAACAAAATAAAATATATTCACTAAAATAAAATGACATATTTTAAACATATTAACCCCTTAAAAATAATAAATAAGTCGCACTAATGTGTTAAACAATATAAAACTAATTTTACGATCAACTATATATATAAAAAAATAAATTATCATACTCTCATATATTATGATAATTCATTTTCTTCTCATATATTAATGACATTATTATTATATACTTAGGTACACAATACCCTCATGGCTTATACACACGGGCAACCTCGGCATATATCACGTAATTGAGTAAGATTCGAATTAGATTCTTGAATATCGGAAATCCAAATTCATCGCTACTTGGAATAAAGAGTGGAGTTTGAAAATTGCTACTCAAGTCACTCGGAAAACAACGCGGGAAGAGTTTAAGAGGTGGTTGGGTGAAGGGTTGTTCGTCGGGCGAGTCGAGTTTTGTTCGGCTCAAGCTCAACTCATTTAATTTCAAATTTTAATCGCGTTAAAACACATACGAGGCGAGTCAAGCACGAGATGGTCTTAATTCGTATATATTGATGCTGTTTTTTTATATAATTTATACTAAAATTTAATTTTTAACTAACTATCTCAAATTGGACATAATTATGTATAAAAGATAATTCAAACGTGCATAAATTTATTTAACTTGATACTGTATAATGATATTTTATAATTTATTTATTTATTTTATAAAAAAAATTAAAATAAATATAATTAAAAATCATATTCCTTATTTAAAATTTCAAACTTCCTCCGGTGCGGAGTTTTTAAAATATCAAATTATATCTGAGTTTAATCTGGCTCTCAGCCCTGGTCGGGTGTGTAGGAAGAAAAGATAAGAACACTCTCTCTGCCTCAAAAGGTTGAAAAGTCACGACCAAATCTTCCCAATTCCATCTTCTTCGTCTCCTCTCCCAATAATCTCCAAATGGGACTCGTCTCCCTCCTCCACCACAGCCTCCGATTCCCTCCACCCGCGGCACTTCGCCTCTCCTATCCACGACGCCGAATACCTCATCCAGGTACCTGCTGCATCTGATCTCTCACTCTTTTGCCTTCATTTTTTTCTTTTGTTGGGTGGTGTTGGAATTTTCGAAAGTTTCGTTCTTTTTGGTTGGTTTGATGTTGGAGATGGTGAATTTTTGTGATTTCTGGTTTGCAGTGAGGTGCGGCTTCGTTAGGCGTTCGTCCCTGCCACCGCTCTGCGTTGGTTCTGCGGATAGGGATGATTTCTCTGTCGCTGGTGAGCATTTTTCTTACTTTATTGTTTTTTTTTAATGTCGTTGATTTCTTTATGTTATGTGGAGCTAAAAAGATGAGAAATTTAGTGTTTTTGTTTACTCATTTACGGTGTAATGAGACTCAAATTTTTTGAGGTATCCGTATACTTAAGAGTTAAGATTGTGCTCGTTAAGTCCTCTTGGCTCTAGTCAATGTGGTTAAGATAGTTAGAATCCACTGTTACGGTATCTGATGCGGCTAAGGGCATTTAACAGTTAATGCAATGTGCTTAAAGATGGTGCTCTAAGGATTCCGCATGTACAGCGTCCAGGGAAGTTTCAGACTATAGATCTATTGTGATAGCATTACCTTTACCTTGCATTTTACAAGATGCTGGTTCCACAACTAGAAACTGTGCCAATAGGTCAGACGCGAGTTTTACCAAGGCTATAGGAGTGTGAAAAAAGAAGGCACTGATGCAAAATGTGAGTATTGGATGTAGGTTTGTTTACGGAAAGATTCAATAGACTAAGTCATAATTTCGAGAGCATTTGATTATTTAAGAAAAAGCTAAATTTTTTTTATATGGGCATTTTATTATTATTATTACTGTTGTTATTATTTTTATTTATTTGAAGGAGTATTCTCCCATACATGGAGAATTTGTTTAGTTAGGCAATTTTCGATGTGCCTTTTTAAGTATTTGAAGTGCTTCCCGCAGGAGGCCAAGTTTAATGTTTTTGCATCTTGCTTTCTTTTCTAGAATTCTTGTGCTTGCCTTTCAAGGCATTAGGAATCACACCACCATTGATAAAATAAGGACGTTAAAGTCCAGCTTGCCTGGCATGGCCAAGGGGGTTTCTCCCCATTTGTCAAATATTAATGCGTGAGTGAATATAAAGTTTCCTTTAGTCACATCTTTAAGTAAATTGGAACTTATGTTGGACTATATGCCGGCATTCTAATTGCAGCTACTTTATAATTGTCAGATGCATCCTCGAATCATTGCAGATGCTGCAGATTCCTGTGTACTCTGTTTGAAATAATGTGATGCTGTAATGGATCTGCAGAAGAAACTGGACATACAACACTTCAATCTTCTGAAGAGGATGAAAGGGTTGATGAAGAGTCTGACAACAATCCGAATTCTATTAGTGACTCCAAAATGGTACATGGAGACCTGGAAAGTGATTACGTCTCTTCTGTCAAAACTGTTGCATTCTGGGTATGACGCTTGATTTGATAATATTGTTCAGTTCCCATTCCTTAATTCATGATAAAGCAATAGCTCTTTATCTGTTAAATCTGGTCAAGCTCATTAAAACTTTCGCATAGCATTAAAAAAACGATTACATTGACCTCATATTTTTGCTAGAGTGAAGTATGAAAATTTATGTACTTGCTGGTAAAAAACTAGTAGATAATGAACAGATCTGTTTGCTTTGATTCATTGGGCATATTAAAATCTTCAAGATGAATGTATCAAATATATATCTATGTGATAGATGAAAATGACAAGCAGACGTACACTGATCCAAATGTTTCATATTAGGAAATGTGCTAATTTCTAAGCATATAGGCTGTTTAAAAATCATCTTACGGACAATAATCTGTTGAGTGTGTTATTCATTGGATTTACAATTGAATAAGATATCAGTCTTTTATTATTGTTTGCCTAAGCTGCCAAATGACATAAATCTAGTGTAGGAAGATATCATTTAATAGTTCCCTCTGGGTCACCCTGTTGGTTGAAGACGGTAACACCCTCTCCTTTTAAGTGATCTTGGGCGGGCTCATAATTCCCTTGGCTCTCTTGGTGTTGAAGAGTATAACAAACTTTTACCTTATAACTTACTAACCGGGTTGGGGAGTATGGGGCACATAATTTGTTAAAAGAAAATATACCATTGACTAAGGAGGAAGTTGGTGGCTGAAAATTGGTCATATTATTCAAATTGCTCAGCTGCTGATATTCACGTAGGCTGATAACAAGTGTTATCTAAGAATGGAAAGAGTAAGAACTTCACTTCTTTAAATATATTTAATAAGTGTCAGCAATTTTAGTCTGATGAGCAAATAAATAGTACAAGTTGCATGGCCAGCATGTTCATATTGGTTTGCAAGAACAACGTTGCTCCTTACCCAAATATTTCTACCAAAATAGAAAACAAAGACAAGATTGAAGTGGGAACTGCCTGCTCTGTATATGTAGTGAGTGCTCCATAAAAATTGCTTCATTTTTCTTTGGACGCATTGCCAACCATGAATCACTTGGCATAATGCCTTCAAGATTTTTGTTTCATTAATGGTGAGAAACATTTAAGGAAGCTTGTGCTAAAAGAGGTTGAGTTGAAGATCAAGTGGATTGTTTTACAAAGTAGAAAATCTTGGGCTGTGAATTATCTATTGATTGTGAAGCTGTATCAAGAGCCGTTTTCTGTTTTAATTAAGGGATTTTGGGTGCAAAATCCACACTAATTATCATTTTCAATGCCAAACCTTTGTAGGTTTGTGCTGCAGTGCTTTTTGGTCTAGGTGTGGGAGTGGAAAAAGGAGCAGAAAAAGCTTCAGAGTTTTTTGCAGGGTATGATTTATTGTTTATTATGGTAAAATGTCATCTTTTCACTCTCTTTTTTGGTGGATGGTATCATGGTAGCATGGAAAGGCACTATTTAACTAATACTGTTTCTGTTTCAGGTATCTTCTTGAGCAAAGCTTGTCTGTGGACAACTTGTTTGTGTTTGTTCTGATTTTTAAGTACTTCAAGGTACCTGCCCAATATGAGGTAAAATGAAATTAATGTACCCTTGATTTTAATTGATTGAGGTTGGTAATTTTCCATCAACTAGTCTATACATGAAAATGTTGTTCCTTTTATGTAGAGCCGGGTGCTTTCATATGGCATTGCTGGTGCAATTTTTTTTCGTGCATTTATGATACTGCTTGGAACAGCCACCCTTCAAGTTGGTAACTTCTTATGGGTGATTTTATGTGAAGTATGTTAATTTTCTATGGCAAAATGATGTTTCTCTCTTTTAAACAGAGGTTTGAATCAGTGAACTTGTTGTTGGCTTCCATCCTGATATATTCATCATTCAAGGTTATCTATCTACATCTTTCTTGCTCTTTATGGCTGTTGGGGCTAGTTATTATTGGTCTTCACTCTTTTTTGTCTTGTATAGATATTTTGCTTTTAGAGATTGCCAAAATGGCGATAAAAAATTAATTTTAGTTTGTATAAACTATATGACTTCGTCAAACTTAAAAATTTATGTACTTTGATCATCAATAATTTCTTTGTATTTTCCTCATTGCATCAGTTGCTTGCTGAAGAAGAAGAAGAAACTGATTTGTCCAACAATTTTATTGTGAAAACATGCCAGAAATTTATTCCAGTAACCTGTAAATTTCTATTGCCCTGTTC
Source organism: Piper longum (assembly GCA_032619315.1). NCBI lineage: Eukaryota > Viridiplantae > Streptophyta > Magnoliopsida > Piperales > Piperaceae > Piper > Piper longum. The sequence continues at coordinate 24,542 of JAVDBV010052483.1, forward strand.
TTTTTACCTTTCTCACTTTATGGGCTTGGAGTATTTAGTCCCTAATGTGCATAAATACAACAATAGTAGCAATGTAGTCGTTAAATTTAACTTGTGTAGACATTTGTAGTCTTCATTGTTGACGTGAGTTTCTATTTATTTATCCATACTGCAGCTGAATATGATGGAAACAAGTTTGTAACAGCAATGCAAGGTTCATTGAAGGTAAGACTACATGGAATACATAGCTATCTGGAAGTGAGCTGAAATTGATCTCACAATAACATGACCCTCTACTCAGCTGGCTTAGTTTAGATGTGATTTTTCCTGGTGAAAATTTAATATACTATAGATGAAAGGGAATTTGGAATTTTTTGTCACTGTTGGTGATGAGTTTGGCTTGATTAATAATTGTGCAGGCTACACCTCTGCTTCTCACTGTAGCTGTTATTGAGCTAAGTGACATTGCATTTGCTGTAAGTTTCTCTTGTTGATCTGACAGAGTTTTTAACTTGAAGATAAATTGCATAGTTATGGGTTCTCATAAATTTTTAGGTTGATTCAATACCAGCAGTATTTGGAGTTACACGTGACCCATTCATAGTGTTCTCCTCAAACTTATTTGCTATTTTGGGTAGGTTTATTTTTCAATTACCGTGAGCTAGATTATTTCTTGATTCACAATGGACTTACTTTTTGACAAAGCATTTTGTGACGTGATAGTTGGAGGTGAGCAAAATTGAGTCAGCTATCAAATTTGTCAATGAAAACTGAAAATTACTGGTTTAGGCTACTATATTAAATAGGAAATTTTGATTGGTTAGTATGATACACAATTTCCATATAGCATGTTGAGTTTAGACTGTTTTATTTATCTTTTCTTTTATACAAAAAGTAGCATATTTTCTATAATTTTTTTATGACTGTATACAACCTTGCAACATAACATGCTTTTGTGGAGTTCATATAAAATCAGAAATTGTACCTGGAAGTCTAAAATTACTTGGCGTGCAATATGAGATTGATTGTGCTCGGTTACTTCATTTAAGGCCTTCTGGAACCTGATTAAATTGTTGCCAAACCACTTGGATTTTTTAATTTGGATTTAGAATATACCAATGTCCCCCCATGGACTAAGCGAAAAGGGCCTAGTGCATTGGGGATATCTGCATTGTGACTAATTCACACAATTTCAAGTATGTTGAAATTACATTGTCTGGCGGGGATAAACCCTGAAGTTATTAATATCTTGAAATGGTATAACTTGACTGATGATAAGTTGTTTCCATAAGATCCAACCTTTCATGTAAATTTGCTTATGCCTAGAAATATAGCTTTGATATATTGTACAGCTTAACTACATCAGGTGTTTTGTAATTGCGCAACTCAAAAATGCCTATTGATATTTACAATTTTGAACTTTTCACTTCGGTTCTTTAAAATTATAAGCAACAATTTAAGTATAAAATTTTTGTGCATTCACTAGACTGAGATTAAAGGCCACTGAGGTTCCCTTATTCTTGCATTCCAGGTTTAAGATCTCTTTATGTATTGATTAATGAGAGCATGTCAGAGTTGGAGTACTTGCAAGTAAGTTTTTTGTGCTTATGAATTCTCTCTGTTTCTCTGCCCCTCTCTCGGCTCCTTGAGTTTGGCTAGTTGTCTTATGTTCTATGTCGAATGTTTACGCCTTCCAGACTTTATTTTATTATATTTCCTTGAAGGCATAAAGAATATGTAATTATTATTCTTATTGTATTGTATCCAAAAAAGAAAAAGAAAAAAATTGGTCATACCTTATGTAACTTATGAATTAGTTGTTTGCATGATTTCATGAAATTATGTTCTGAATCGGCCTAAAAGAATTGATACTTAATAGATGTTTCAATAGGTTGTTTTGTAGCTTCAATTAGGGAGACAAATGTGAATCAGAATATATTTCCAGGATGAAGAAATACATGTCTGCTCACTAGTTCTTTTTATCATAGATATAAAGAATGTGTTCCTTTTATCTACTTGTAGCCATTTTTTCTTCTGTTCCACAATCATCTATTTAAGGATAGTTAAAAGGGTTCCAACTAAGATTAAGGGGTACTTGTACAGGAGCATAGTATGTGAAATAATAAAAAACAGACAAAGGATATGATTGGATGGAGAGGGAATAGGTAAAAATAAAAATTAATACTGTATTTCATCCCAAAATGAAGTTCTTGGTTCAAATGTACATATTTTTATTGTTTTCTTTTTTGTTGTGATTATTGACTCGATCACTCATCACTCGTACTATTTATTGCTTGTACAGCCAGCTATTGCAGTCGTCCTGGGATTCATTGGTTGCAAAATGATTTTAGATTTCGTTGGTAAGCATTTTCTGTCCCGTATATCAATTTGGGACCCTGGTTTATGAATGTGATTTATTTATGACTCAGTAAGGTCCGTGCTTGCATCATTTTTCTTCTCCATTTGTGATGGTCTCCATCATTCCATGTATAAGAAAGCATTAAGTATATTCATGTTATGTGTTGTTGTTCACAGGGTACCATGTTACGACCGAAGCTTCTCTGTTCTTTGTTGCTGCTAGCCTCACTACTGGAGTAGCGTTGAGCCTAGTGAAGAAATCCAGTTGAGAAAACAATGGGAACATAAACTTTTGACTTGGTAGCTTGCATATGTTAAAGTGCAGCAATCCACTCTCAGTCACTGTTTATATATTTGTTCTTAGCATGGAGGGGAAGGCTAGATAGCAAGAGTAGATGGCTAATTTTATTTTGGTAAGCTGATGTTGTTCTGCATGGATATGATTTTAGTCTTTATTATAGTTTCATAGCCCACATAAGAATGTCTCATGTATCTGGAATAATTTTTTTTTTCTTAAATAAAGTATGATTCATAATATTCTCCAAGGAAAAATTGCACTCCTGAGTTTCACATATGCTTGGATCACAAATGAAAGTCTTATTTACAGCATTCAGGAGTAATGGAGGTACCCTTTTTTTGTGTTTTGAATGTTGAAGGTGTCTTTTCCTGTCCTGTTTTTCTTAACGCCGGTATTGTTAAATTAGCAACAGTAGCAGCTTCTGATTTTTCAAAAGTACCAGCTTTTCATTTACTTCAGAATTCTCACAAGTTACAGATGTGACGCACTTAGAACATCTCAGTCAAACTACAATACCAAACAAATACATCTCTAGGAAGCTACACCACAATGCAGATGCATACCAGACAAACTGCAATACAAATACATAAGGGGTATGTTTGTGTCCCAAGCACTAGATTTGCATGTCCTTGTTTTAATCGGAGCTGGCAAGTAGAGCCTGTGACGGCCTTTCATACCTAAAACCAATCTTCTTGGAGTCATCAGCAGACCAGATGAAAATCCCACCAAGCTTTCCCTCGGATTTCAACCTTTTGCAAGCAGTGAAGAAGCCATTTTCTGGAGACAACCCACCACTTCCATCGCTGATAAAACTGGCTAACACTTTCCCTCCCTTGTAATTGGAAAGTTGCTCATTGAAGTATTTTATGAACTGTGCCACTGTGGTTCCCTTATCATAGGCATAGAACTGGAAGTTCACATAGTCAATAAGGTTACTATACTTGCTCCACAGAGCCCGGTAATGGCTCTGCACTTGGTCATCATCATAAGGAGCAATTGATGCAAATGAGATCAGCCCATTATTCTTAAGGGTACTCACAAGCTTCCCAATGCATTCAGCAAATGTGTTTGGATCTGCACTAAAATGCTCATAGTCTATGTCTATGCCATCAACATTGTACTCTTGGATGATCTTGGTCAGAGAGGAAACTGCATTGTTCACCCATGAGTCCACTGATGAAGGATTGAAGTAGGCATCTTGGTTGCCCACACTGTTTCCTCCTAAGCTCAAGGCCACTTTGACATTGTGGTGGCTTGTCTTTATGGACTTGACTTGGCTGGGGCTAAGGTTATCGGAGTCCCAGAAGATGTTGAAATGGCCATTGGTGGGGGAGGGGGAGCTGGAGGTGGTGTAGTCAATGGCAAAGGATAGAATGAAGTGGAAATTGACTCCGGCGTTAATGGGTACGTCAGAGAACCGAACGTTGTTGAACTCAGCGCCGATATACTCTCTGAAGAGATTGGAGCTGGCTGCTTGAGTGGAGGGGAGAGTGGTGAGGGCATGAATGGTGAAGAAGGAAATGATGAGCTTAGTGAGCTCCATTGGAGTAGAGAAGTGGGGAAGGCTTCTTGTGGTTGTGAATTTGTTAACTTGCTTGTGATGGAGGAGCTCAGGGGGGATTGTGATTTATATGTGATGAAATGGAGTGTGAGGAACGTTCCCGGGGGTGTGTTTTCTTTACTTTATTGTTGCCGTGAGTTGTGGGATGTTTCATGTTTTTGGTGTTATTGAAGTAGCTTTTGACTGTTGTTTAGTTGTGTTTGTCGAGGGAATTGGTCCAACTTTAGATGTGTTTAACCACTACAATCTAGCTCTTCTTTTGGCTCTTCACTTGGTTTTATAATTACTTATATAGTATTGTAGATTTTATCAAGTATAAAATATGGTATACATAGTTAATAATTCTTTCTTTTTTCTCCTAGGAGGCCTTCAATTGCCCTCAATTACAGCAATCAGAGAAGCTCATGCAGTTTTTTTTTAATGATTTTTTTTTCTAAAGTTTATCATTCGTTTGGGTCGGCTTAGTTTGCATGAAACAAAGGGAAATGAAGAAAAATTAGTAGGAAATAGTACCCGGCTTGCGAAAAAATTTGAAAAATCTCTCTCTTTCTTACCTTTTCTAGCATGAATTTTTTTCTTGAAAAGCATTTTGTGTGGTTCCTATACTTGTACGAAATTCAAAGTTCTTTACAAAGTATTTCGCACGACCTTAAAATAAAACATAGTAAATTTTATTTTTAATTTTACATTTTTATTTCATTCATTTTCAAGTCAATCAAACCGACCCTAATTATGAAGAGTAATGGCTGCTAACACTTTATATTTCTCTTGAACGAGATGAATTAAGAGCTTGTGGATTCATAATTTTAAAATTTCTATTTTGACCCTAAAATTATTAGAGTCAACTCCACTCGATGGTCCGTGACTTCTTAGTAACATATTTAAATTGATGTAATAAAAACATGCTATTTTCTTTTAATTTAATTAAATTAATATTTTAAAATACTGTAATAATGCATTTATCAATTTCAAATATCAAGTGAACAATGTATGACAATTTTATATAACATTTTATTTATTTAATTGATAAGATAATATAAATAATTCTGAACAGGCTTGGAGTCACCCAAAATTGACTCCATTTCCCAGCAAATCAAATCGAGTACAAGTTTTGAGTTTTTAAATTGGGGTTTGAGATTTAGGATTTAAGATTACCTTTTTTCTTCCGTATCTCCCTGAGATGGTCCCCATAATTGAGAGAGAATCCATATTTCATCAACACTGTGTTGCAGAAGGAACTTGTCAACGTTATTTTCATGGCTACTTGTCGTCAGGATAATGATCCTAATTGCTATCAAATTGATCAACGTGCACGAGAAGTTTGATCAAGTCTTGGAACTTAGCTTGGCTTATCCTGTTGTCTTGCATAATTAGCTTTCTCTCTGCCCAAATCAAATCATGCATGTCTGTTAAACTACAACTAGACTGGACATACATACATTCCCTCAAATAAAGGTTAAGACATTAAGTCTTGGAACAGATCAAACAAGCTGTTTTGGATTGCTTAGCCTGGAAAGAAAAATAAAGAGTTGTATATAATAGGACAAAATAATTATCACAATAATTAAGGGAGGGAGGGGGGAAGATAATTAGTGTAGATAATCATGTTAATGTTCCCATTCATGTGATAAACTTTGGTTACAATTAATTAGTGCAGATAAATTTTATTGATTAGAGTCTATTTACCGGCATAAAATAAAAAAAATCCTCCGATATAAAAATCAAACGTCATGTATGCCATGACAAATAATTTTGAAAATTTCCTTTTGCATGTTAGATAACTGAATTAAAGTGAAACATAATAACTTCTAGAGCAAATATCACTTAGCCCCGATAGAATTACTTAAATCATCACTTAGTCCCTTAAATTAAGTTAACTCATCATTTAATTACCTTTCTTTATATAGAAAAAATCACTTAATAACCGTCAAAATTCACATCGTTAAATAAATATTGTTAATAATGACATGACGAACTTGCAACGGTTTATAGACAATGTAACAGATCCACATCAGAAAATAAAGATAATTAAAATAAAATGATATTTTGATATTTGGAATGAGTTTGTTTACATGATATTTAGACTTGAATATGATATTCTATGTTCATATAATTAACATCTACTATATGACATTAGATTTTATGCCAAACACTTTATTATTTTTTAAAAAATATTTTTTTTTTGACCAACATAATTTTAACTTCTATAGCACACAAAAAATTAAATTTTTTTTGTTATCAAAATTCATTAACAAATGAAAGAAGACCACTTTTTAATTATAACCATCATAATTTTATCAAATTATGTAAGGGTTTGTTCTAAGGCAGTAAGTACATCGTGCTTCTTCACCACAACATCAATTTTTGCCGGATCGCCTCCTTCTATACACGTTACACTCATTCTCTTCCACCTCTCATACTTCACCCAAGAGTTCAATCAATGAGGTGGTACAAGTACGCTATGGGACTCCTAGTAGAGAAGGAAGGTCATCACACCGACTTTAATGACAAATTTATCGTCTTTAATATACTTTATTTTCTGGTGATGTTTATCAGCATATTTCTGGTATAAACCATTATACACGCATGCATATAATTTTCATGCTACACTTTTATATTTAATTTATATTATTTAATTGTGTTTGTATATGGGATGCTAAAAAAGTTTAGTTATGATATTAATTAAATGTAGCAATAATTACATTGATATTACATGAGATATTGCATTGATTATGGCTCGACTAGTTTTGTTTTTGAGTTGTTTTGTTCAATATTTTTTCAATTGCATCACTAGCTGTTAATAGCAAGTTGATCAACTAGTAGATAAGCTGAGTATTAACTAATGGAGCTGAATTATGCCGAGTTCAAATTTCTTAAGTTAAATCAAATACTTATTTATTCAAACTCTTTTTATTATCTAACGAATTATTTATTTTATAATTAAATATTTTTTACAAGCACAGATTTAATAATTAAATCGAGTCAAACCTCCCGTGGCCGGTTGGCTTCTTACACGCGTAATAACAACGACCAAGAAGGCGGCGTCGTCGCCCGAAGGCTCCAATCCCGCCCCTTCTTCTCTTTCGACTGAGGTACAACTCTCATCCCCAATATCTTTTTTGCTTCGATTTTATTCTGGCCCTTCGCCTTTTCAATATGTACACTATTTCGTTTTTGTGTTGTTTTGGCGCCTAAAGATTGTTGCGATGCAACTCCTTTCCAATCGGTGGAAATGGGTTCGATTGTTGGGTGCTCTCTTTTTTTTGGCCTTTTGTTGTTTATTGGTTTGAAGAATATGGTTGAATTTGTGAATATGGGGTAGGTTGGTCTCGTGATTATGATGATATTCGCTCAACATTACATATTTTATGGAAAGGCGGATGTGGAAGCGTTATGATTGATAGACCTGGCGTTCTTGGCATTCTAAAACCTAAAGATCATAGCAATGCGACATGCTATATCCTGCATTTATCTTTGAATTGTAATGCCAATTCAGTGAACTGCTTGTGGAAAATGAATTTGTTTCGAGGGCTTATATCCCTTTGTTATTAAGATTATGTTTCTGTTGTTGGAACGGCCAGCTTCATTAAATGGCATGCTATATCCTGCATTTATCTTTGAATTGTAATGCCATTTCAGTGAACCGCTTGTGGAAAATGAATTTGTTTCGAGGGCTTATATCCCTTTGTTATTAAGATTATGTTTCTGTTGTTGGAACGGCCAGCTTCATTAAATGGCATGCTATATCCTGCATTTATCTTTGAATTGTAATGCCATTTCAGTGAACCGCTTGTGGAAAATGAATTTGTTTCGAGGGCTTATATCCCTTTGTTATTAAGATTATGTTTCTGTTGTTGGAACGGCCAGCTTCATTAAATGGCATGCTATATCCTGCATTTATCTTTGAATTGTAATGCCATTTCAGTGAACCGCTTGTGGAAAATGAATTTGTTTCGAGGGCTTATATCCCTTTGTTATTAAGATTATGTTTCTGTTGTTGGAACGGCCAGCTTCATTAAATGGCATGCTATATCCTGCATTTATCTTTGAATTGTAATGCCATTTCAGTGAACCGCTTGTGGAAAATGAATTTGTTTCGAGGGCTTATATCCCTTTGTTATTAAGATTATGTTTCTGTTGTTGGAACGGCCAGCTTCATTAAATGGCATGCTATATCCTGCATTTATCTTTGAATTGTAATGCCATTTCAGTGAACCGCTTGTGGAAAATGAATTTGTTTCGAGGGCTTATATCCCTTTGTTATTAAGATTATGTTTCTGTTGTTGGAATGGACAGCTTCATTAAATGGCATGCTTCTTTTTTTTTTTAAATATCTATTCTAGAAAAATGTAGACATGGTGTAGATTGGCATGGCCTGAAAGAGGATGCGATATAGGAAAAATGGATTGACGTCCTATTTTAAGATTACGACACTATGAATGGAATGTCAATGAATTGCTAACGAGGAATGTATTATTAGTTCAATGGTCTATATACACCTCTTTGTTACTTGCTTTGAGATGGCATAATGTTTGCTACTGTAGTTTATTGTGCTAGTATCTTCCATTTTTTGCTAGAAACGTATGATATCGACAGCCCTGTAAAGTAGAATAATGCTGCTTTGGTCTTATTTTTTTTGTCCTTCTAACATTAGATTTTCATCATTTATGTAATTCTGGCGTGGTAGTTTGCTGTTTACCCACATGTTTCTGCTGCATGCAACTTTCCATTTCCACAGCTTGGTCTTTACTGACGCTGTCCTTATTTTATTAACACTATGTGCAATGCTTGTTGCACTTTGGTTGCTATTGTTTGTGGAGTTGGCTATGTGGATTATGGTCTGCCAGTTTTCTTTATTAAGTTTCGATCCCAAATCTTTGCAGTAGGGTTATCTTTGATAGTTGTCTAATGCGAGTGGTCTGCGAGAAAGTATGTATAAGTAGGTTATTCGTTTACTACTTGATTTTCTTTATTAAATTGGGAACCCAAATTTTTAGAGTAGGGTTATCTTTGACAGTTTTGTGTGACTGGGTCTGTAATAAAGTATGTGGAAGTAGGTTATTTGTTTACCACTTGATTGCATTTCTTATTAGTGAGGATAAAATTAATTTGTTGATGTTCACATATAACTATTTTTGAGGAATTGGTACATAGTGGCCTTAATGTTATCCAGTTTTCCTAATTGTGTGGAAAGAATTGAGATTCTTTTTTTTTTTCAGTTTGTTGTATTATGATTAGAATGGATGATGATGAAGATGACTATAACTTATATCTAACATCTATCGGAATTGTCATACCTCTTTTGTAATTTTTTGCTGCTTCAGTCCTGACATTTTCCTATCTTAAGTTGTTTAGTTGCTAGTGGTCTCCTGAAAAAGAAAAATGGCTGCACATAAGGTTGCTCATGCTACTCTGACAGGCCCAAGCGTAGTCAAGGAAATTATCATGGGGGCGACTCTCGGCCTAATAGCTGGAGGTTTGTGGAAGATGCATCACTGGAATGAGCAGAGGAAAACCAGGGGTTTCTCTGATCTATTGGAGAGGGGTGAGATCAGCGTAGTCGCTACAGAGGAATGATGACTGCCTATTTATTATAAATCCAAAAATGTCTTACGGCAGAATGGTCATTTCTTCTGGGTTTCAGATACGATGTCTATAAACTGTTTGTGAGTGAGCTTTTTTGCGCAATGCATTATTAGAAATAAAATGATGTTTACATCAGACCATCTGAACTATGAAACCATGTTTGTTTGTAATAATTTCTGTCAACTTCGTGCAATTGCTTAGCCCATTAGATCTATTTTCAAGACTTAGAAGCATCACGGCGTACCAATGAATTCCAACATTCAGAAGACATGTTTATTTGTTTGCCTAGCGTTGAAACCATGTTTATTTGTAAACAATTGGTATGAAACCATGGACTTACAAATTTGAGAATGAGGAAGCTTCTAAAGCATAGCTGCAAAAATTGGCATCGGAATCGGTTTTCGAGAGACTCACTAAATTGGATCGAATCTATTTAAATTGGTTAAGAATTAGTTTAAATAAATTAGTTTAAATCGGTCATATATAATAATTTGATTATTTATAGAGTAAATATATAAAAGTTATATATAGATATTATTTTGATATTATTGTATGTATTATATTTTATAATATTTTTTAGATTTTTAAATTATTTTAAATTAGTTATTATTTTTTATTCGAGTCGAAATAGAATCAACTTTTAATTACGAAAATAATAACGACTATATTTTTTTCCCCTGATTCACTCCCTTCGATGTGCCTCGCTCCTTCACCCCCCGTCGTCGCCTCCAATTTAATTATTTTTAGTTATTTAAAAAAATTGTTATTTTTTAAATTAGTAGTTATTGACTAGATTTAGTGATTATTTGGAATTAATTATTATTTGTTATTCAAGTCGAAGTCAAATCAATTTTAATTACAAGAATGACACTGACTACATTTCTTTCCCCTGATTTAGTCCCCTCGATGTGCCCTGCTCCTTCACCCCCATCGCCTCCTCCTCCTACTGCCGGTGCCTTCGACTGCCGTGCTACCGCCGCCCCTCCCTGCCTCCCCCCACCGGTCGTGGACATGCAAACCCCACGGCCGTGCCTCTCGACCCTCACTCAATAGGACTTACACTCACAACCCTCGGCTTGACCACGCAGGGTTGCCGAACAACTAGTATATGAGCCTT
>JAVDBV010052491.1:0-29956 GCA_032619315.1 Piper longum
GGTGTGCTTGAGTTTGGCTCGATATAAAACGAGCCGAGCCGAGCCGAGCTTATCCAAAAGTTATAGTGTTTGGGCTTGGTTCGAGCCGAGCTTTAGCCGAGCTCAAGCCTAGCGAATGTTTCTGTGCTCACTTATATAAGATCAAAAAAAATTTTAAACACTATATAAGTTCAATATGACCTCAATAATATTTACGAGCCTAGCCGAACCAAACATTTTTTCGAGTTTGAACATATCGAATTCGAGTTTCGAGCTGAGCCGAGCCGAACATTCATTTGCTCAAGCTCTGTCCGTTGTTCAGCGAGCTTATCTACTTCGAGCCGAGTATTTTTTCTAGCACAAAATTAACGAGCACGAGCACGAGCACGAGCCAAGCCGAGCCGAACGCAAAAAACTCGCGAGCAGGCTTGGCTTGTTTACACCCCTAGTTGTAGTTAAAGCAATATGGATTTTTAGATTATTATTGAAGACAGGATATTATTTGGATTTGAAAGAGATATATGTAGTACCGTCGTTTAGACGGAATTTGGTTTCTATTTCTATATTGGACAAATTTGGTTACTTTTGTTTATTTAGAAATAATAAGTTTAGTCTTTTTCTAAATTTAAATATTGTGGGTATGGGTTCCTTATCATTATATGATAATCTATATTTACTTGACACTATTACATTTTGTAATAAAACTTTGCATGTGGGTTACGTGGTACGAAAAGAAAATTAACCAATGAGAATTCTACTTTACTCTTGCACAAACGTTTATGACACATTTCTAAACAACGAATTGAACGACTTATGTCAGATGAAAATCTTGATTCTCTTAATTTATCAAATTTTCAAGTCAGTATTGAGTACATTAAAGGAAAACAAGCAAATATAACGAAACTAGGTGCCAATAGATCTTCAAGTGTCTTAGAAATAATACATACAGATATTTGTGGGTCATTCCCTATGGCTTCTTGGAATGGTCAAAAATATTTTATTACGTTCATAGACGATTATTCTAACTATGGTTACATTTATCTCATTCATGAGAAGTCTCAACCATTGGGGGTTTTTAAGACATATATGGCTGAAATTGAGAACCAACTTGACAAAACTATTAAGGCTATCATATCTGATCGTGGTGGTGAATAATATGGTAGATATGATGGATCAGGTATACAATGTCCATGACTATTTGTCAAATTCCTAGAAGAGTGCATAATTGTCCCACAATACACAATGCCAGGTACTCTTAGCATAATGATATTGCTGATAGACGAAATCGAACATTAAAAGACATGATAAGAAGTATGATTGCTCATACTACTTTACCTGATTCACTCTGGAGTGAGGTGCTAAAGACATCAGCATATCTTCTTAACAGAGTACCAACAAAGGCAACACTTAAAACCCCTTATGAATTATGGATCGAAAAAAATCCAGTATTAAGCATTTACGCATTTGGGGTTGTCCAACTCAAGCAAGGCCTTATAGGCCAAATGAAAGGAAATTGGACTCAAGGACAGTAAGCAGCTATTGTGTTGGGTACTCTTAATGGTTTAGAGGGTATAAGTTTTATGATCCTACAAAAAAGTTATTTTTTGAAATGGGAAATACCGAGTTTTTTGAGGATGTTGAGTTTGGAGGGGGTAATGAAGTTAGAGACCTTGTCTTTGAAGAAGAATCCGATTCTCTTCCCATGATTGTTCTTGACAATAATCAGGATTATATTTTTGATGTTGTTCAAGAAACAATACTAGAATTACAAGATAATGTCGAGAATCTCTCTAATCAAGTTATATCTGAAGAGCAAACTCAACAGCCTCAAGAACAAATGTCATTGAGGAGATCCACAAGAGAAAAGGGAAATGCAATCTCAGATGATTATATCATTTTTCTCTAAGAACATGAGGATAATAATGGAATGGTAGAAGGTGATCCAATCAACTTTCATTATGTCATGAAGAGTTCTAATTCTAAAAAATGGAATGATGTCATGAATGAAGAGATGAAGTCAATGAAAACTAATAAAATTTTAGATCTTGTTTCATTGCCTGAAGGTGCGAAACCTATTGGTTATAAATGGATATTTAAAACCAAGAAGAATTCAAAAGGTGATGTAGAAAGATATAAGACTCGTCTTCTTGCTAAGGGCTTTACTCAAAAGGAATTGATGACATTGGTGAAACAATTTATATGGTGCAACTAGAAAATTTTGTATCGGGAGATTCAAAGAATATGGTTTGTAAATTAAAAAAAATCCATTTATGGACTTAAGCAGGCTTCTCGTCAATGGTATCACAAATTTCATCAAGTGATTCTCTCATTTGGTTTTGAGATAAATGCGATTGATGGTTGTATATACCATAAGTTTAGTGGGACTAAGTATATTTTTCTAATTTTATATGTTGATTATATATTGCTTGTCAGTAATGATATAGATTTTTTGAACGAAACCAAGAGATTTTTATCAAAGAAATTTGAAATGAAAGATCTTGAAAATGCGCCTTTTATATTAGGAATTCAAATACATCCGGATCGCTCTCGATGTATACTTGGATTATCACAAAAGACATATATAAAAAAATGCTTAAAAGATTTGGCATACAAGATTGTAAATTAGGAGATACCCCTGTTTCTAAAGGACACAAATTCAGTATCAATTAATGCCCTAGAATAATATATAAGGAAACGAAATGCAAAAGATTCCCTATGCTTTAGCAATGGGAAGTCTTAGTATGCTCAAGTATGTACACATCCAGATATTACATATATTGTTGGAATGTTGGGCTGATATTTAAATAATCCGGGATTAGATCATTGAATAGTAGCCAAAAGAGTCATGAGGTATCTTCAGAGAACAAAATATTATATGCTTACATGTCGGAAGTCGGATCAACTTGAGATCATTGGGTATTCTAATTCTGATTTTGCTAGATGTCAAGAAAGTCGTCCATCCACTTCTGGCTATGTGTACCTGCTTGCTGGAGGAGCTATTTCTTTGAGGAGTGCCAAGTAAACACTCATAGCTTCTTCCACCATGGCAACTGAATTCATAGCTTGTTATGAGGCATCCAATAATGAAATATGGTTGTGGAATTTTGTCACAAGGCTACGCATTGTTAATAATATTGAAAGACTACTTAAGTTGTTTTGTGGCAATCAGCCTGTAGTATCATATTCAAATAATAACAGGAACTCATCTAAATCAAAATATATAGAGATCAAGTTCCTTGTTGTGAAAGAAAGGGTTTAGAGTGGTAAAGTTTCTATAGAATATATTAGGACAAACTCCATTGTTGTGAATTCGCTTACTAAAGGTTTATTGCCCGAGGTCTTTCATGAGCATATTGCTCATATAGGTGTTGTATCATTTGATGATATGCGACTTTAATATGAGTTTGTATTTGGTTTAAGGTTCACTCTATGTTTTTGGTGATCTCATAAGGTTGGACTAGTTAAAAATAGGCATGTTTAGATCAAATTACATGTAATTTTTATGCTACACATCCATACTTGATCTATGTCATTTAATTATGTTGATGTATGTGACCATAGATGTGTTTAGTTACTATAAATGTGACGAAAATTGCCTTGATCCTATATTAACATTAATTAATGGACGAGATTGTTATTTTGGAGCTCGTAAGGTTATATACAATTGTTTGTGTATATATAATCCAAGTAAAAAATTGTTGGATGTTGGATGTATATATATATATATATATATATATATATATATATAATTGTATCATATGCTATTATTATTAAGGTTTGAGCCTAAATTAAATTGATCTATTAAAGTTAAGGTTAATGAACGATTAATATTTAAGATAAATATGTATAAATACTATTTATTTAAGAGAAATATGGATAAATATGTTCACATATCGATTTAAGTAATTTTTAATTTACAATGAGTTAAATTAAAATTATGAAAGATAAAGATAAATATGGTTATAAGTATAATTATGGTTACGGTCCCCAAATTCGTACCGGAGTTTTTCTTTTCTTTTATCACATCATCTAAAAACTCTAACTCTAAAAAACCCGTGTAGAATTTGGAAGATCAAAACGTTAAAAAATCAAGAATTGTATTATTTTTATAAATCCAGATACATTTCTGTTATCTAGTTTTATTTACTTAATAATTTGATATGAAGAGTTTGATTTTAAAGTTTAACAAATAAAATTTACAGAGTTTGATTTTAAAGTTTAACAAATAAAGTTTCAACAGGAAGATCACTATATGGTATTGATGATCCCCACACAGACCATCGTATTTAGTCAATACTTCTTATTTTCTGATCCAGATGCCAGCAATATCCCTCAAACCCATCTTGTTGGCAGTTTTATGGAATAATGCAGGAGGCCTCTGCAAGTTCAGTGAATGACAAAATTGATTTGCCAATTCAACCAGTGTAGTTTTATCCCGGCCTATTTCCCTTATCGAATTGTAATAACCTAGCCAGGCATGATAAGCTCTTTCCTTAACGCTTGTATCAATGGTCGTCATTATATCTTTCACCTGCGATGCATAAATGGCATGCGTTTGGTCAGTACACATTGCTGGACTTCTAGTTTTACACAGTTGCCATCAATTATCACTTTACCATCAAATTACTAAATCACAACACACAGGCACACGCCAACCACCAAAAAAAAGAGGTTATAAAACTACACAGTGGAATTATAGGAAAATAAAATAAACAAAATACCTGATTTTTTATATCAGAGTCTATTTCTGGAGAAGGAGATTGTGTAATTGGAAGATCCTTTATATCTTCCAAGAAAAATTCCTTCCATGGTGCAAATAGCAGAATGCCTTCCCCTTCTTCACCTTCACGCCCAGTCCTACCAAACCTATGGATGTACTGCTCTCGGACAATGGGCATGCCCACCTGCAAATACAAATCAAATCACAACATGAAGACCTCGTGGAGCATCAAATCGTACGTTAACATTTTCTTTTTGGTTGAAATGTGAGACGGTAGATAGCATGCTACCAAGAATAATAGACGTAATAATTCAACAAAAGGAAAGTACCATGCTCCAAGTTTAGTCCAACCAACCAACAAAAGTGTAGAAACAATGAAAAAGAAGGTAGATTACCTGCGTTACAAGAGACACATCTGGATTATTCATTCCACGAGCAGAAACATCTAATGTGACAAGAATCAACTGCTTTGATTCACGGAAGTCCTCGGATATACGAGCTCGATAGATTTGAGTTTTTCTTGAATGCATTTCCCTCACATCAAATTTTAAGTACGGAAGACGGAACAGAAGTGATGTCGCCATAGCCGTTGTGCAAAATATGATGACCTACAAGACCAACGATCACAAAAACACCGTCATTGAATAAAGGAAAACTAATCAAAAAAGTGAACAAAACAAAGCCCCGTCCATGTTGCTTCAACTTCAACGGATTTGTCATCACATCATTTAGTTTTTACAATTTAGACAATTATGCATTAACATAATTATATGAGTAGTAGCAACTAAATCTAGCAACCAACTGTATATTAATATTGAATTTAAATTAACCTTAAAACAAACAATATTAAGAAATATATCTTTTTTTGTATGCCAAGCATGATAGATATTTAGTATATTATTTTTTTATATGCCCAAATTTTCTACAGAAGAAATAGCAAGAGGCCTCAACTTCTTTCTTTTGTCGTTGCTTTTGAGGACCATCAATAACTTTCTTAGCTCTTTTTCTTTTTTTATTCTTATCTTGAGAGGTACAGATTAAGTAACTAATTTTAGCCTATTCTTTCCTCAACGTTTCCTCTTCTTGTACATAATAATAAATAAGCTCATTAAGAGTTTATTTCTCCCTTTACCACCTATAATTAACTTTAAATTAAATGAACTGCACCTGTTGAGAAATTAAAATTAAATGCACAAATAAATCCTTAAGCAGTTCTAACTTTAGTTTTGTAACTTTGAAGTAAAATTTGACATCTCTAAAATGTACTCCCTTGTATTGGTAATGCATTTACTCTTTGGATAAAGTTGTCAATTTGTAAGTAATATTCTTAGTGTAGTAAGTAAACATTAACTATAAATCCAGTAAAATAATAAATATATCTTTTGACCAATTTATTATTTACATGAAAAGCTTAATAATCGTCACACATTTATTACTACACGTGCATAAATATAATTTAACTAATATTAATCTTCTTTTGAGCAAATATATTTGTATGAATTATATACCCACAATTGGATTAATATTTTAAAATAAAATAATTTTTATAAGAGAGGGGCAACTTTGATAGCATATTATTTCAATTAATTTATTTGATTATATTAATATAAATATAAAACAATAATACAATAATTTGAACTATAACCAATCCCAAAGTTATTCATAAAATAAAGTGGGTTATAAAATCCTTATTGGAATTAGTTTCAAAATTCTTCCTGACTTGAAAGTATTTCAAAGAAAACTTGATTGGGTAACCTTTGTAATAGCTTGTTTTGGGAAAACATCCCACCGTCAATTTGCTGCACCGGTCCGTGCACGGAATTTTTTTTTTTTGTTTTTGTTTTGTTTTAAGTACACTTGGGGATGCCAAACGCAATGACAACAACCAAGCATGCATCCCAAAACACCGAATTTAACCATGCAATCCTTTTACCGATTACAATACACTGATTTTATTATGGATTACCTAAAAGCGATCAACTTGATGGCGGTTACGAAACAGATCGCCATATTTTTTTTAATCGCTCAAACACAAAATCGAATTCTAAATCCACACAACATAAAACAAAAGAATTTTCAATAATTTAACCAGGAGTTGTTCTGATACTAATTATACAAATTTTAACCAGATCATAAATCATCAAATAGAAATTTTTTTTCAAGTCAAATCATTGAAATAATCAAATGTAACCACAGAAGATAGCTCAATATAATGTAGAGAACGTTCCTTAATATCACGATCGAATTTTTAAAATTTTGACCCCAAATTTTGCAGATGGCAAAGCCGCAACAGGAAGGTATGTTGAATTTGGGAACCATAATGGCCTTTTTTTAATATTTAGTTTTTCGAATTTATAATTTAACTTATCATAATTAAAAATAAAAAAATGGTCTTTACACATTTTTCTAACATCATATTAATAAATACGTTTTTTTTATTTTAATGTTATTTTTTTAGAAAAAAAAAGAAACTAAATCTTCTGAATAAGACGGGCCAACCCATAGATCAAGAAGACTGACTAATATAACAGCAAAATTAAAGATCAAACATGCAATATATAAAAGTTAAATTGCATCTTTCTTATATTTATCATTGCAAGGCACAAACTCGCGTTTCTTACCGAACTTTCTTTTGAAATATAAGATGTCTATACATGATTCTCTCTCCCTCTTTCAGATCTTTCACATCAATATAAATATATTATTTATATTTTTATATGTATGAGTTTTCCATGTCTAATAACACGATCTTAGGCTCAGTGATCCTTGCACAAATTTGAGTAAAAGGTTACTTTCCCTTCAAATTAAATATTTTTTTATGATAATCAGTAATATATAATAATAAACCATATGAAATCACAAAACTACATTCCTTTCACCTTTTTTATTTAAAATAAAATGTGTAATTCCCCGAGTATGTACCTGTATATACGTTCATTTTTTATCATGCAAATGATGTGTTTTTCACATGCAATCTTGTCATGTTCGTTGCACGAAATTAACTTCAGATTTTCCTTACCAAGAAAGAAAGAAGCATTAATGTTATGCATACACGACATCGAGTAAAGATGTTTGATACTGAAGGAAGCGTAGGTCTCTTTGGGCGTACTCATGATCCCACACCATTATAACTGTTTAAACACATACTGTATGACTATTTTTGTTAATAATATTTGAGTCCTTATATATAAGTATTTAACTCAGAAGCATATGATCTCCTCTTTATTAATAAAAAAAGAAATAAAAAGTTAATGAAAAAGAGGAGATTCAATAAATCAAGATGTATGTATGTATATATTAGTATAGTTTGTGTCCTCAATCAAGGGCTCCTCCTCCACAATTGACGACTAAAGGATTTTTCTCAATTAAATTGAATTTCTTCATTTCCTTACACTTTTTTCTCGACTTTTTCTATATATTCAGAACAGATTAAAATTAAATTAATACTATAATAAAACAACTAAAACTAATAATTTCTAAATAAAAACCATAATCACCTAAATTAATAAAAATCACTAAAAACATATAAAATTTTCTAAAAAACTCAAGAACTATATATCATTAGGCAATAAGAGTGGGTCAAATATACGTCAAATACATAATTATCAATGAGGCAGAAAGACACATATTTCCACAATTTTGACAAATTTAATTATTATTGTTTTATAAAATATCTAATTTTTTTTAAATGTTTAGGAGATTTGATGGGTTAATTTTGCCACTGTTGCAATTAGGGGCAAATAAACACCCATGTTTAAGATTGATAATGTAAAGATGGGTGGTTGTTTTCATCATAGTTTAAAAACTCAAGACTTAGACCTGGTAGGTTATTGAGTGGAGTCATCTCCAAACCAACTTGGCGTTCTTTATATAAATTTTTAATAATAAGTAGAAAAATGTATTAAATTTAGAGATATTATTGTTCTTTTTGACATTTAAAATTAATAAAATAGATGATTTATAATATTTTAAATTATTTTTTAAATTAAACTAAAAAATATTTTTTTTAATATATTTTTGTCTTGACTTAAGAGAGGCTCACGGTGACCCGAGAATTATTAGTGGAGTTTGGCTCAAAAAGTCATGGATCGGACTACAAATTTTTTTTTAAAACTTCGGTTTCCACGGGGATGGATTTATATCCAAAAGGACAAGAACGTTTGACATGAGATTTAGTTGAAACTTGAACCCTTTCAGTTCAATGGCGACCGTACACGTGAATGTTATAATGCTTAATAGTGTAGTTCTTCGTGATTCTCATGTTTGCATCCTTACGAGCCAAAATTTGTTCAAGAGATGAATCACACTTTTAAACTTGCATTATGTAGGCTAAACATCTAATAGATAAATCAACACTAATAACGGCAATTAACAAATGCATTTATTTATTTTTATGTTAATTAGAAAAAATAGAAGCTAAATCCTCACTGTCCAACCCAGAGAAGAAAACTGCTTAATATTACAGCGAAATTAAAGATCAAGCATGCAATATATAAAAGTTGAATAGTATATTTCTTATATTTAGCATAGCAAGGCACAAACTAGCGTTTCTTATTGAACTTCTGATAAAATATAAGATGTCTATGCTTGTACTGATTCTCTCTCCCTCTTTCAGATCTTTCACATCAATATAAATATATTACTTATATATCTATATGTATGAATTTTCCATGTCTAATAACGCATCTTTTAAATCAAAATCTATCTCTATGATATATATCCGATCATTATTATTTATCTTATTATTCGTCTTATAATAATCAGGCTATAATCGTAACTATTTAATTTAAAAGCATGCCATTATGTGGTTATTTTGTGTAAGTAATATGGAGTTTTTATAGGTATTCAATTCAGATTAAGCACATTGTGTATGATTATTTTCTACTAATAATATGAGTTTATATAAGTATTCAGTTCAAAAAAATAATTATCATTGATAATTAGTTGGTGTGTACATTTAATAAACCAAAGCCATGAAAGTGCCCAATCGTATGCCTTTATCAACAAGAAAAAAAAATAGAAAACTAATTAACTAAAATATTATCGTAATCCCGCATATAACGATGTCAGCCAACAGTAAGTTAAGAAGCATGTTTAAAATATCACGTTTTACACGCTAGCTGGTTAGCCCAACGAATCCTTTATTTATAAACGTACATATTCACTTATAAATTCAATGGTCTCACCCTTCAAACTTCAAATTAAGTGGCCATGGCTACACATCTTCTTAACCTCAATTCCAGTAATTTCGTCTATGCTATTCCTTCCAGGAATCCTTCTAGTCTTTGTAATGGAAGAAAATATTGCCATCCGCGTATTAACTGCATTCAACAAACACTCGACGTCTTAGAGACGGATGTAGCGCGCAGATCAGCAGACTACGAGCCCCCGATATGCGATATTGGTTTCATTCAATCAATAAAGAACAAATATGGGGTTGGTATTATATTCTCATTCCCAGCTATTCTATATAGTGGCATGCAGTATGGGACTCTAATTTGTATAATTTTTCTGATCATGTAGGAAGCAAGATACTTGGAACGAGCTGAGAATCTCAAAGATTATGCAAGAAGTTTACTAGAGGAGGAAAAGGGCACTGCAAGAGGCAGCCTTGAGCTTGTTGACACCCTCCAACAGTTGGGTCTAAGACATCACTTTGTTGATGACATTAACAGAGTGATAGAGGAAGTTTCTGTTCATCAAAACAAAGAAGACGACCTGCTCTATACTGCTCTTAAATTTAGGATTCTGAGGCAAAATGGTCGCATGATCCCAGAAGGTAATCGAATACCAATAATATGTAATTACACTTCGTGTGCTGCATGCATTCTCTTCCATGACTGTAAGGAAAATAGAAACTATCTAGCTAGTTGGGGAAAAAATGATTAATCTGAACTCTTGTTTCACGTAGATGTGTTCGCTCCTTTCTTGGACAAAAATGGTGGCTTCAAAGAAGATTTAACTAGTGATGCGAAGGCGTTGTTGAGTCTGTATGATGCTTCCTATCTAGGAATGGATGGGGAGACACTAATGGATAAAGCTAAAACTTTCACCACTAAGCATCTAAAAGACCATTGGATCAACGGGAACCTTGAATTGAAGCTTCATAAACTTGTTGAACGCGGACTAAAGATTCCCTACCATTGGAGGACGCCAAGACTTGATGCGAGATGGTGCATTCAGAATTATGCAGACAGTAAAAAGAAAAATCCTAAGCTGCTTGAATTAGCAAGGCTAGATTACAACATTTGTCAAGCAGGATACCTTAACAACGTGAAGGCAATGTCTAGGTACGTATATATAACAATAAGCTGCTAATTTTTCTCATCAACATGATCACCAACAGATGAAGTACAGGGCTACAAGTGCAGAGTTGAAGTTATGATATATTTTGTTAATGTAGCTGGTGGGACGAACGTGGACTCGCAAAGCAATTATCTTATTCTAGAGATCGGTTACCAGAATGCTTTCTATGGGGCCAAGGAATTGTTGCTGATCCTAAATATGGGTACGCAACCGAAATGTTAACCGTCATCAACCAAATCATCACAACAGTTGATGATACGTATGACGTTTATGGAACAATTCAAGAATTAGAGTTGTTCACATCCGCCGTTGAGAGGTACGTCTATGCATATACGTCGACGCATGTCTTCAAATATTGTTCGTATATGTAATTTAAATCACGATTAATATTACGATGCGTGCATAATTGTGTGATACATTTTTAATTTAATCTTAATTAAGGTGGGATCTTAAAGCACTTGAAGAGCTCCCAGAGTACATGAGGCGATGCTATATGGTCATCTTTAACTTTACTAATGAGATGGCATACACAACCCTCAAGCTGCAAGGGCACAACATTGTACCTTACCTAAGCAAATTTGTAAAGTCATTCACCTTGATCTTCTCCTCCCCCCTTTTTTGGGTCACTAGTTGTAGAAACTTTATCTTAACGTACAACTACTAATGGTGTAACTTGCAGTGGGCAGATTTATGTAAAGCATACTTGCAGGAAGCAAAGTGGTTTTATGAAGGCCACAAACCAACTTTTGATGAATATACGAACAATGCTTGGATAACCATTTCTGGGCCATTGATTTTGTCCTGTGCATTCTTTTTGATGAACCATGAAATAACGAAGGAAAGACTTGCCCTACTGGACAGCTACCCTGATCTTATACGAACATCGTCTTATGCCTTTCGTCTTCTTGATGACCTTGGGACCTCAAATGTGTGTTTATTTTGAAATTATTACCAGCTTTCACTTGTGCAAAAGTACCATATATCAACAGACACACATATATTACTGATCATTCAAAAACAATATTATTGTCACAGGACGAGCTAGCAAGGGGGGACGTGTTGAAGGCAGTCCAATGCTACATGCATGAGAAAGGAGTCTCAGAACAAGCTGCTCGTGAGTACGTAAAATATGAAATTAGTGAATCATGGAAGAAGCTGAACAGGCATTTCATACTAGGCTCCAAGTTCCCAAGAGCGCTAGTAGTAAGCTCAATGGATGTTCTACGAATATCACATTGGTACTACGCAAATGGAGATGGGTTTGGATCCCAGAGGCAAAGGACATTTGATGTTTTCAAGTCTATTGCGATCGACCCAATTGAGGGGGTGGCATATGAATAGCAGCAGGACTACATGGAACGCGCGCATCTTCGAGCTTGCTGTTTACTATATATTAATTAATAATTAATTAATTATGTGGACCATCGTGAAACTTATTAATTACTAAACAACGTGCGTGACTGCATGCAGCTTATTGATATGCTCCTTTTGCTCAATATCTATAAAATTTGTTGCACCTGTAATGTTCAGTCTGCCATTTATAAAAAATGTTAAGTTGGTCCACTCGAGAAGATGTTCAATCAAAGGTGATGAGTTGATAAAATACTACCAACAATATCAAAGAGCTAGCCCTAATAAGTAATAACTAATTCGCATGAGAAAGAAACATATAAGAAAACAAAAAGGACACGAAGGGGACTGCTCATCTACTATACCTGTTCTTATTAATAAGAGGAGAATAAAACATTTGCCCCAAACGGAAAATAGGAGATTTAAATATTTAAAATAGATCAAAATTAAAAGACAAATTAAATTATTATATAGTTTATCTCATCAATTAAAATTTATCTTTAAAATCAGAATCTATCTCGTTATTAATGGAGGTTATATAACATTGGAGTCCATTTCTAATACAAGCAGCACATAGCGATATTGTACTCTCACCCAATGCCAAATGTTTTTCTTTTACATATTTTTTAATATTCACTAAGTTTATTACAAATCAAGTCTAATTAATTAAAAATCTATCTCATTGATCATAAATAGAAAACTAATCTTGCTCATCGGTTATATATGGGAGCGTTCTATTCAATTTTATGTCTATTTAATTATATTTTATAATATTTTAAATAAATATATTCTTATGGAAAATAAAATTAAACTGAGAAGAACGTTAAATTGTTACTAGAAGAAAAAAAAAACAGATACGTCTTGAAGGAGATAACCTTTGTCTGGTAAACTCGCAATTTTTGAATATTATCAGAAGGGAAAAATATGTTAAAATATAAGATAATGACTTTAGAAAGGAGAAAACGTGGGTAGTTTTGGGGAAAATGTTAATGGTAGGTTTTTTAATTATTGCAGAACTGCCATTGAGGTAGTAACACAATTTTTTTTAATCACAATAATTTTTTAAAACGATTTCTTTGTCTTTAATATATAGACATATACTTATTTATTTATTTATTTATACTTATCTTAGAAGGCGATGTAGTCATGTTTATTATTTTTGTATCTAATAACTTGGTGTAATTATGTTTATTAATTTTTCATTGTTTATATGTTTATCTTATGAAAATGATTTTCATGATTTTACATATTTCTCTTATATGTAAATGTCGTATTTATCAATTTTTTATATATTATGGGGTGGATGTTATATTTATTAGCTTTATATATTTATCTTATAAATGGGAATAGTTATGTTTATCAAATTTTAATAATTTTGTATATTTATCTTAGCCATTTTCATTAATTTTTCAAGATTTTTTTTGCATGCTTAACTTACACGTAATTATCATATTTATCAATTTCATATGTATTATATGAGGCCAATATTAATCGAGAAAAAGCTCAATAAGAAATATAAAAAACCGTTCTGCTTTAGTTAAATAAGTAGACGTACATACAGAATGTAGATACCAATATATAAACAGATTTAAATTAAATAATTGGATAGACAGATTGAAGAGGCTACGGGTTACCTATAATAGTCATCAAACAACAACCCACTCCCCTCGTGATGCATGGTATTAATTTGCCAAGTTCATTTTGATGATGTCATGTTTCATCTCCATTTCTGTGGGATGGGACTGGTGGGATGGGACTGGGAAAGACTGCGGCTTAAAAACTCAGTCACCCAAGTTCATCCCACTATCATCCCCACGTTTGCCAATAGCTCTCTAACAAAGGCATCAGAAAATTACAGAAAAAAAAAATCCAAGTAATAAAGTTGCAATCCAGTTACATCAAGGATCGTCGAGCCAATTAGCTTACATTTTTCCTTTAAACATAATGGATTGTCTGCAGCAGAGCAGCTACGTCTATATTTTTCTGGATCAACTGGTCGTTTTCTATATTTTTCCCTATATATTTCTGTACATTTCTCGGAGTAGATCAATGGTGCCTACCATCTGAACACAAAACAGATCTATCTCATGCTTTTCAAATCGTATTTCACTTTCCTACCACTGCAAATTTATGCTTCCGATCATATTGCAAGCATTCCTTCCACAACTTCGTCATCCTCGGCATCCGAAAATTGGGTTTTGCTCGACTTGCTCGTAACCCGGGAGAAGCCATATCCAAGGGACCTCCCGCTTGCCTCACAAAGCTGCAAATGAGAGGTTGTATATCATGCATAAAGATACCATAAAAAGCTAGATAGGAACAGTGCGTTTGCTGCAATTGACAAAAGAATGAATCGAGCCTACTTCTGTAAGCTCAGATAAATGGCGAGTTCTGAACTCATTGATTGTTGCTGCTATTTCTGAAGTTGGCAACTTTGCCTGCAGAAGATTGAGAAGGGAAAAGATAGGTAAAAAGTCCCTTAGATAACGAAAAACTAAATGATTTAGTTATTGTTTGCCACATGAATAAGATAGGAAGCTTGTGCTTGTACTAGACAATGTTGAGAATAGTCCCGTATCCAAAACGGATATGAGTTATGACCTTTATAAAAACTAAGAGTTGGGCTGCCTAAATGGCTAGTTAGTTATTTTGGATAAGGCCCAAATCTTCTTAAACAAATCCATCCAAAATCACCTGTGCAAGAACCGCAGCTGCCAATTGTAGGCTAGGCTCCAAAGTTTCAGGGACAACCTGACAAGTATCATGCCATATATCATGCCATCTTTCAATTAAAAAAATAGTAAAGCTTGATTCTTGTGTTAAATAATTCTTTAACTCAGCGCCGTATATAACCAAAAGAGGAGATACAAAAAGAACAAGACACAAGAGGAAATATACCGCCGTGGCACCAGCTTTTTCTAGATTGATGCCATGATCCACATCATGAGCCCGAACAAACGTCTTGACATTTGGAAAATATTTGCTTAAAGCCCAAACAGTCCTATAATTAGCACCTGGAGTGTCGAGAGTTATTGCAGCAGCACATGCTCTTTCAGCCCCGACTTTGTGAAGAACCTAGTAGACAAGCAGTAGTAAGTATCACGGAATCCTGAGTGAGCAGATACATAAAGATTATCTTTTCTTTTATCCCACCTCTTTGCTTCCTGCATCTCCAAAGTATACTGGAAGATCGAGTGCCCTCCCTGCAGCGACTCGATCACTGAAGAGGTAAAGCAAATTTTTTAAACCATTTACATGCCTACCAGATTGCAACATGGGCGAAATGTATCTGAAAGTGCAGATCAACTGGAAAACTGTACCTTCTCACATCAAGAGCAACAAAAGGGATCAGACGCTCTGATAGAAGCTGAGCTATGATCTGCAGTAAACATCACCCACCACTTACACCCAATCCCAGCTATACAGGTCGGAAACTAATATGAGACATAATTGACAGAAACATACATTTTATCCAGAACCTAACTAACCTGGCCAACTCGTCCAAATCCACATATTAGAATATGATCTTGCAAATCATCTGTCTGCAAAAACGATCATTCCCCAAGTAATAAGAAAAACAATTGAGTAGCTATCAAGAAGTAATACATTAGAGGTGAATAGAATGATTAGTTGTGCATTTTTAGCCAATAGAAGAGGCTGTTGATTTTAGAAAGAAAAGCAAGGGTAGTGTAACCAATTTATGTGAAAATGTCTAACAAATTAAATATACACCTCACTTTCAACTGGCAATAAACTGCGAACATCATGCTGTTCAAATCTAGAGGCAAGCAATTGGCCTCCAGCAGCCAACCAAGGGGTAAGTGCCATAGAGATGCCCACAACCAAAAACAACAAAGAGGATAGTTGTGGAGACATTATTGCCTGCAATCATGACTTGAATCAGGCTTTTCTACATCAATAAAGTACAGGTACATCCTGATACACTATGGCCTCCAAATTTCAACTAAAAATTTGCATCAAAACAAGCCAATTTCTTTGCTATCTACAGTCAACGTGGGTTTAATCTGAGGAAGAATTATTTTAAGTTTTTACAAAAGTCAAGTTTTTACAAAATCTCAAAAAATAAAAATAAAAATAAAAATAAAAACTTCTCGATGACCAGATCCATCATCCCTCCCACACAGGAAGCCACATAAAGGTAAGCTCCTGGAATCACCACCCTGAATTCATCAGCAAATTTGTTCTATATGGTTGCAACTTTGTAATGTTGAGTATGTTTGAATCCAAGAGTTAAAGCAAACAAAGTAAATCATCGCCAATCACATTGATATTCAAGTCATACTACCCACCTTCCTCCAAATATCAAAAAAAGAAAAACAATATTGGATTGCACTTTACCTGATTTACTGCATCCCCAAAAGCTACAAATGCAAACTCCCCACCAGGGGCTAAAAGCAGACCAACTCTTACTGCTGCAATGGTTGAAACGCCAAATAACCGACCTACTATTGTGACTAGAATAGTCTTCCCAGCAATCAGGAGACTCAATGTTCCAACAATAACTGAGAAGTTAGAAAATAAAAGCTTTGGATCGATGGACATTCCAACCTACAAGGAAAACCAAGTTATTTAAGCCGCACACTCCCATACTAAATAATTAACAGGAACCACAAAATTTCACATCATATACTTATTGAAAGTACATACTGTCATGAAAAACAATCCCAATAAGAGCCCACGATAGGGAGCTATATCTGATTCAACTTGTAGTGAAAATTCAGTTTCGGCTAGAAGCAAGCCAGCTAAAAATGCTCCCAGAGCCATTGAAAGTCCAAACTGTTCAGCAATACTGACCTCCCATTAAAGTTTGCAAAATAAAAAATAAAGGAAAAAGGGAAAGAAATCAACTTATACTCTAGCTGTTAGAAGACTGGTTGCCAGAATAACAAGGAGAGTGGTTGCAGAAAATATTTCTGCATTCTGATTTTCTGCTATTTGTTTATAAAATGGCCGAAGAACCTGACAAAGATATATTTTATCATCATTACCCCTCCCTAAACTCACCAAATAACTGAAAAGCAAGCTCGGAAAAATAATATTAAGCACAGATAACAACCAATTATCTAAAACTAACAACATAATTGATCTTTGGGCACCAAGGGCATACCAAGCGGCCACCAGCAATAATTAAGGTGATAGCAAGTAAAGCTTTCACAGCAGCCGCACCAAGAGCTTCAGCAATAGCTTGAAAGCCAACCTGAAGACAACATTATAGATTTACGAATAAAAATAATAACTATAAAATCAGAGAAGCCTAGCTAACAGCAAATAGGCTGAGGAAATAAAGGATTATTAAGAGCAAACAGACAACCACAATTCTAGGAGAATGAAGGGCTAAACGCCCAAAACTTAGAAATTTCTCATCAAGTTTTTCAACCTTCTCTATCAGGTCTAACTAGGATGGCTGTGATAATTGTTGGATCTAGAGCTCACCGGAACCAGAAGGAAGAAGCGAGGAAGAAGGCGCATGAATGACCAGGCACCCACAGTATGGAAATTCCAGAACATGTGATGCCCAGGTGTAGGGTGTCAGGCACCAGGGCGCCAAGCGAAGCAGGTACAACCCAAATTTTCCCCTAATTTGACTTCAATCAGGCTTTTTAAGGTATTTAAGAACTTTTTCATTCTTCTTAAGAAATATAACCTAATATGTTATTAGGGAGAGGCTAGAGCTCTAGAGGTTCCCTGGTGAAGGAGAAAGGTTTTCTTCTTGCATTGTGGGAGATTCAAGGGACCATTAAATCAGGCTCATTGATTCAAGGGTGAGAGGGAAAGATAGAAGCTTTATAATTATTTTCATCTCTTTCATAGTGGAAATTATCTCTCTCGGTGGATTGTGTGGCATTTCCATCCACAGTAACTCTTGGTGTCTTCCTATTTTACTGTCATTTATCGTTCATTACCATTAATTTGTCATCTTTCTTCCAATTTCGCTCTGTTGTGCCTATTAGGGAAGGCCCATATCCCCAACGATAATACCATGATTGCAACGTTCAATTGAAAGAAAATATGGAAAGATTCGTACTTCTATGCAAGAGGCAAACTCTTTGCCGGTAAAGTGATGCAAACCGGAGAATGGTACAAGAATATCTTGGTAAGGCATTATGATTATATTAATACTTTTCCCATATGATATTCCTAACATGAATCCACATTGTATATAACTTTATAGTCACTGCCTTGCAGGACGCTAACACTTTACTGGTAAAGAGATGCAAACCAGTGAATAATGAATGAATATCTTTCAAAAGCATCATGAAAATATTAATGTTTTCACCATGATATTCCTAACATGAACCCCCATTCTATCTAATTTCATTGTATTCTTAACATAGATGAAATTATTTTGCAGCAAAGACTTCCCAATGGCTGGCAAAAATATAAGTAGATGGAAAATTCAGAACTTAATAGCAAATTATAAATGATGACAAAATATAATGCAGACAAGTAACTACCCCTCCTTTGGAAGAATTTGGTGAGATAAGAGGGATGAGTATCAATAGAACAACCACAGCCAAGTCCTGTAAAAGAAACAATTTACCAACAAAATTAAACCATAGGAACCCAATTTTAGATGAAAGGCAACTCTAACCATTATCTCTTGCATTGTCAGTTCCAAACCCAGATGAAGAAGGAAGGTTATTGTCAGGAAATGTATATTTGGTCATCAAAATTTTGTCATCAATTCTCATATATATGGATCCTAAACAACCCCAATTATTTGGGATGAGGTGGACAAAGAAAAATAAGAAATAGAGCATAACCCTCATGAAAACAGAAACATAAATAGCGTTAAGAAGTTGAAAACAGAAACACCATCATAATGATTCTATCCAACAATAAAGATGTACCTGGAAAAGTAACACAGAGAAAGTAGCACGCCCATGGCGCGATGTGCTCTCTCCTCTTTCTTGCAGCACCTGCAGATGACAGTTCTCATTTATTAATTTAGAACTCCGTGACTACAAGCAAATTGACTATGAGAAACGGGTTCCGTAAACAAGACAAAAAAAATTGAGTACAAATGGAAAGAAAGAAAATTGGCACGCATTTTTTTATCACATCTACACCTAATTCAAGTTATGATGGGTTGGCTGTATGTTTTAAATTTCACAATCTAATTGATCTCAAACTTAAGAATATAAAATCCATGTCTATAAGCAAAGCGGTAAAATTCAATAATAAGACTAAATAAAGTAGCAAATTTTTACCACAATGTTTTCACATGAGTTTTACATCATTGAAAGTGGGTAATGTGATGAGTAATAATGAAAGAAGATAAAGAGAGAGAAAAAGGGGCATATTGATTCACATACAATCAATGAAAATAAGTCTTGTAATCAATAAAACAGATACAAAACCTATAAATGAACAGTAGTAGCAGAGATAACCTGCAGGACCACAGCAGTGGACGATAATGCAAGACCATTCCCAATAACTAGTGCAGTTGGACCCGGAAGTCTGGCAACTATATGAGCAGCCAAGCCAACAGCTATTGCAGTAACCAGAACCTGCATTTATTGTTGAACATTATAGCAATTAAATGACCAATATATAGAAACTAAGAAGATTCTGGTTCGCTGACATAAGAAGCATGCTTTATCTCACCTGAGCAGAACCTAGCCCAAAAACGTACTTCTTCATTGAGCTTAATCTTTCTACTGAAAGCTGCAAAAAAAAAAAAGAATGAGGCATACTGACTCAAACAGAAAGGATAATTCAAATTTAATAAGTTCAAAACTTACCTCAAGCCCAATGTTGAAGAGCAAGAAAACTACTCCAAATTCAGCAATAGCTTTAGTGCCATGGACATGGCGAATAATGGATAACCCATAGGGCCCAATCAAAATGCCAGCAGCCAAGTAGCCAAGTACAGGACTACCTAAAACATACCAAATATGACAAGAATCAAATGATCATTAACAATAAAAAATTTTAAGACAAGAAGTATATGCTAGTCATGTGAGCACTTAATGACCATATAGTGGTGGCTAAAACACTTGCTATGAGTTCTCTACCCCATTAGTACATGGAACACCTGCAGTAGGATCAGGATTCTGGTGTTTACCATCATCAGGAATTTGAACAACCAAATGAGTTTGATTACATTATGTAGTTAAGTGCTGATTTTTGTATAATTGTAATGGGTTCCCTGATGTACTAACAAGATCCCTCAATTGGGTTGTCTGAACTCATAATCCCCGCATAGAATAAATCCCAGAAAAAAAAGACTAAAAAAATTCACGAGGCATCCACTAGTACACTTTCAAGATGAACAGAAAAAGCACCCAGAAAAGGTTCATGGAATACACATATAGCTACGTATGTCATTACAAGACAACTAATCCAATTAGGGGTGGATCCTATAGTCAGTCACAAGAGTTAAACAATCATATGCATAGTGTAGAGATCTAATTAAAAATGTGAACTTGACACAGTTCAGCACTGAGATTGAATGCCTCATTGTACTGACCTCAAATAAAATAATACTTCCTAATGTTATAAAAATTTGCATTTTGTATAGCTTCCCTGTGTGCTTTTAACACTTGCTAAATATTAGTTGAGCTACAAAAACAAAAAGCTAGACAGCTAGATGGCTTATACTCTTCCCAGTGAGAGCATTGGAAACCCAAATGTTCCAAAAAACAAACATCTTGACACAACCAAGCCATATGAGGATGATGTACAAATCACAATCCCCATAGGACAACAATCAATTTTATATTTTCAACTTATCCTTTTGTCATTAGTATAGAGAATTTTCAAGAGGAAGGTCCTCACAAAGTTCATGGCATTTTTACCTCCTGGAATTTTCTGAAAAATTGGAACAAATATCACACTTGCCAAAAGTAACCATAGCACGTCAAGGAGAGATTCTTCTTCTTCATTCACCTATATTTGATGAATTGAGAAATGTAAAATTAAGCAATAAAATTTACAACAGTAGCATCACAAATCTATTTTCATAAGTTCAAATCACATCAACTAATCACGATGGGCAATAGCTAAAACAATATTCTGATGATGCCAACATAATTTGGAAGCCTATTAAAGTCATATTTGCAGTAAATGTAAAAGAGAGTTAAGACTAGAGTCATTAATTTAGACAAAGTTCTGTAGTATATACTAACACTGATTACATGATCGATAACCTGATCAATGAGATAATAATGATCAGACTTGAAATTGGCATTCAGACCTGACTGATTGATACCATCAAAATTTGTCCTAAAATATGGAAGTGTTTAGTTGAGTGACAGGCGTTCTTCTTTTTCTTCCACTTGATAGAAAAAAGGTGTTAAAGACATGGATCCTATTTATGGCAAAATTTTGATAGCTGGATGTCCTTCGTGATGCCAACCCTCCTCCTTTATCTAGGGTTGGGACCGCCAATACACAAGCATTGGCAGAACAAGGTGAGTGATAGGCATCTTGATAAAACCAAAATATTACTAGAGCTTACTGCTAAAGAATATAAAGAACAGAAGCTGGTTCCAGATTACATTAGTGCAACAAAAAGGAAATCCAAAACTTGATTTGAACTAAGTTCAAGCCGAGACTCAAAGCATGAATTCATGATTACCCAAGAGAGTATTAACTGGAAGCTTCATGAGTTTTCAGACATACTATTCAACTCTTACCTAAATTTTCAAACTACAAGTAATATAGCAACATTATATAATTGATGTATCAAAGTGATACTTATGGGGACTGATATGCATATAACATTAGAAAGACCTGCATAAAATGTAGTCTTTATAGATTTTTTTTAAAAAAAGGAAAAAATATGGCTCTTATACCTTTTGTTGAGATAAAATATCAGCCAATTTTTTTGCCCTCTGTGTAAGTTTCCGGACCTGACGAACCAGTGGTTTTGTATTTGAACTCACATCTTCAATACTAGTGACACTAATATCTGGCTGTTGCAGTAACTGAGAACTTCTTTGTTTGCTATAAACAATGGCTCTGTCATAAGATATTAGAATGGTGTCAACAACCATACATGATTGAAGAGGAGCAAAAAGCAAAACCAAAACAAACATAAACAACCTCTTCCAACCATTTGCCTGATGAAGGGAGGGAACTTATCAATATAACTAATTATATAGAAAGAAAAATTGGACACATAAAAAAGGGGGTAGGTAGTCTAATTAAAACAACCTCATTCTACAAGTTGGCACGTACGCAACACAACACATCAGTGCTGACTTTGAGTATGACGTTCTTGTTTTTACTTTTTTCCATTACTGCTTCCCTTCATTTACTTCCTTTAACAAGGCTCAAACACCATCACCGTTAACAATTTTAAAGAAATGAAATATATGCACATTTTTACTTTTCATCATTTAACTTTCTTTGTTTAATTTCATTTTTTAACTAAAAACAAATTGGTCTGTCCACCACAGACCCAAAAGAGGTTCAGGTTACCAAAAGGAGCAGAAAGATACATTAACTTCGTCACTAGCAACACCAATCAGGAAATATTTCCAGTAAAATATTGCTAGCATTATCTTTCAAACCAAATCAATGTTTGTGAAAAGAGGCACGTACCCCATTCCTAGCAGCATAACTCCCAAAACGAGCTTGGGAATCTGCTTCTTTGTATTTGCAATAAGACCACTAAAAACTGAAGCAGGAGTAAATTCTGAACCATCCACATCAAATGAAAAAAACGAAGCAGAAAAGAACCGAGATGATTTCTTCAACCAAGCCTTTGGTGAAGGGGAGCTGTCTTTACCCAGTTCCTTTTGAATTTCTGGCTTTTTTAGATGACTTCCAATTTTGGATTTATCTGCTTCAACTTCAGCATCTTTATGTAACTCGGCACTTACTTTTCCATTATCATGATCTTGAACTTGTTCAGCTAGATACAACTCTATACTAATAGAGTCGATTTTATTCGGAACAGAAACAGCCAGTGGTTCTTCAACAATCAAGGGGACAGTAACTGATCCGATATTGTCCATTCCAGGAGGGGTGTCAGCTAATGCAGCATCACTTTCCTCGACTGTGGCTTTTTCTGAAGACACTTTAGCTACTTCTGGATTGCTATGCATTTTCTCAGCTTTCTGTAAAGCTATCTCAGCATCATTAACACGTTGCATGGACTCAAGCTCAATAGCAACAGCTCTCTCAGCCATAAGCATTACGTTCGTGACATCTTCTTCTGCTTTTGAAGCATTTAGCTGCGCTGTTTCTGCAACTTGTCTTAACCGATCCACTTCTTTTTGCAGCTCTGCCTTCCTGTTTTGAAGACAGAGCAGATCTGCCTCACAATTTAAAAGAATAGTTTTGCAATCCATTATCTCATCCTGTGCTGACAACATAGCCTCTTCCTCCTCTCTTAGTATGCCCAATGATTCAGCACCAGCCTCACTGTCTGCAACGTTTCCAAGAGAAGCATCATCAGCCATTGTTTCTTTGGCCATATTTAGCGCTTTGGTGGCTAATTGAAGTCTAGCTTCTGCCATTGAAAGAGCCATAGTTGCTTTTTGAATAGCTTCTTTAGTATCGTCCTCTTCAACAATTATTTGTTGCATTTCAGAGACAGCTGAAGTGACATTGTCCCACGCGTTAACAGCTTCATCTTTTAATGCTATGGCTGTTTCGGCAATCTTTTGAGCTTTCTCTTCAAACATGGTGCTATTGAGTTGGGAAACTTCCAATTCTTTCACAGCTTTCTGAAGCAATTCCTTCCAGTCGTCCAGCCTAAGAACCTTAGATTCATCGTCTTCCAAATCATTTGGAATTGATCTTTCAGAAGAAGAACTAATAACATCCTCTGAGCGGTTATCTACAACTTCAGTCTCGTTGCTATTTTCATCGACATATGCCAAGGAATCATTAGCTTGGCAGAAAATAGGTACAACTTTTGGAACTTTAAACAAATACCCAAAATCAGTATTGGCACGCATTCTAGGTGTCGATAAATGCAAAACTTTTCTATTTTGGGACTTCCTCAAAGTGGCACAACCACCAAATGGTATAGGCTTTTTTGATTCAGTCAGAGAATGTCTACAAAGAAATGGTGAGTTCCAAAAATCAGTAATGGAAACCTTATGATCTCTTCTTGAACCTATACAGGAAGAACCTGACGTCACTGGACTTAACCATGATCCTGGACAAAACATATTTATTTGTCTGAAAGCCAAATCCATATCCCCTCACTGTTGCAGAAGACTACAGAATATCCATTACTTATCTGGTGAACAAACACTAAAAAAAAAAAAGGCTCAGTAACCCAAACCATTATTCCATGAAGGAAAATAAATAGAACAATAAAGAAACAGGCTATATATACACAAGACTACAATAATTGCAACGAAAATTAAATCCATTATCATCCACCAATATCTCTCTTCTCCAAACTAGTTAGTGGAAGAGATCCTCCTCCACAATGGGAGGTTGTAAGATTGAATAATCACCTCAAAAAAACATAATGATGAAATTTGCGAAAATAGCTCATGGCCGAGGTTATGACAGAAAACCAAGCAAGCTCGTCTTTTCAAATAACTTGTTTCCCAGCGCCAAGCACGCCCAAATCACATGGTTCCGCATTGAATTTTCGGACAGCTTGTCATGATGCATGATTTATGAAGTATTCCACTCAAAGAGTATTTGTAGGTATAAATATATGCGCAGTCCTAATTTTAAAGAATAGGATAGATATCCAGCAAAAAAAAAGACTCCGCTATATAATAAATAAGAAAGTTACAGTAACAGTAAAAAAAGTTGAAGATGAACCATCAATTTCCATCCAGAACATCTCCCGATGATCAGAAACGAATAAACAAATGTGCCCTTCATCAAGCAATCAAATAACCGTTACGTTACAATGTTCCAAACATTCAGAATGAAAAAACTATACCAATTGAATACTTCCCTGGAGCACAAAATGCTGAATTTGAGGCTTCAACAAACTGAGAAAAAAAATTATTCATAAAAAACCAACAAAAAGAGACAGTCATTAAGCAATCAAGTTTCCACCACCGCGTCCCAAACTTCCAAAATAAATGCTAAGTACGAGTTACAAGTGGGAAAGTTTAAGACGCACAAAGAAGACAGCATACAACCTATCAGCCATCAATAAAGATTGGAAATTTCTTTTCCATACGGATCTTAAAAATGCAAGTCTTTCTTTACTCACCCCGCCATCAACGTACTTATCCAAATATCACAAAATCAAAAACTTCATTCAATCACCATACACAAAAACCAATCTCAAATTCAAAAAAATAAAATAAAATAAAACGACATCAAAAACAATTTTTTTTTTAAAAAAAAAACACACATCAGTCAAAATAACCAATACCTGAGAATCTTTCTTCAATCCGAACCTCCGCCTTTCCCCCTCCCACCGCCCCCAAGAGGCGACGGAGATAGCGAGGCGGAGGAGCCGAGCAAAGGCTCGACCTTTCTTTGGCGGATGAGTTTCACAGGCTCAAAGCTCACACACACAGTACACAACAACAGAGAAGAAAAGTAGGTTAACCAAAGGAGACGAAAATGCCCGGACCAAGGGGCCGGCGGGTGGCGATACCAGCTGGAGGTGACGATGACAAAGGCCGACGGCGGCCGGCGGCGTCGGCAATGATGGACCGGGGGGGAGTGAGGGTGGAGGTGAATTTGGGGAATTAAAATGCCCTAAAA
Source organism: Piper longum (assembly GCA_032619315.1). Classification (NCBI taxonomy): domain Eukaryota; kingdom Viridiplantae; phylum Streptophyta; class Magnoliopsida; order Piperales; family Piperaceae; genus Piper; species Piper longum. The sequence continues at coordinate 26,027 of JAVDBV010052491.1, forward strand.
ATCTTTTTTTACCGTTTGTTGTCTCGTATATTATTCTTATTACTAGCCAAACCCGCGCCTTGCATCCATCGTTTACTGCTGCGTCGGGTGACATATTTCATCTTATTCGCTCCCCAACTTTCGTCTCCCAGTGTCCGTGGTACTTTTTTTTCCACTTAAATCTTAATTATAATAAAAAAATACAATTTTTTATTAATATAAAAAATAATATGATAAATAATTCAATGACACGCATATCAAATTAAAAGTCCAATGTTTTATATATTATTACATATAAATTATTATTATTATTATTATTATTATTATTATTATTATTATTATTATTATTATTATTATTATTATTATTATTACAGGCCACATTCAAACAAAATGGATATTCCATCTCTGAGAATGAGATCATTGATTTTTTATATGAACATGATTTTTATTTTTATTTTTACTTAATAATAACAATTTTCATTAAAGAAAATTTATAATATTTGAAACCATATGAAAATGGGAAAAGCTATGACATTTTATTATTTTTCTTCTTAGATATATACATTCTATATATGCTAGTGGTACCTTCTTTTATTATGTATTATTACTCATGACTTGCAATTTTAAAAATATACAATTAAGATTTAAAAAATTATCCTAAGGATTTTGTCAGCTTCAAATTCAGCCTAACTCAACCTGGCAGGTCATAGAACAGAGCCAATCGTTGATTTGACATTGACTCTAACCAATTCAAAAAGTCATTCATAAGTCAAAGCTTGATTTCATATTTAATTTATTTTAATCTTTTTTAATTAATTTATTTTTAAAAATATATAAAATTTGAATACGATAATTTATGATAAAAATATTAATTTTTTGTTAATTAATTATTAATAATATTGAGTGTTATTAAGATATAAGTTTCCCCCGCCAAGTAATTTTTTTTATTATAGTTTTAAATGCCTTTTATTAATTTGTTTGATATTTTCCATTATCTTATTTATATTTTATATTTTTACCCTTTCTTATTTTTTGCTCTATTATTATTTTACGATTTTATTCTTCCTTATTATGAAAGTCTATATAACCTAAGCTAAATTGGTAGTGCAATCTCATGGTATAAAAAAATTAATTTTTTTAAAATTCATAAAAAATTATCAAAAAATTATGGGAATGACATGTTATCAAAGACTGCATTACTATATATTTTATTGAGTATATTGATTAGATAGATAGATAGATTATTGAGTAAATTATCTTAGTAGGTCTCACTGCTCAAAATTCACTTAGAAGAATACAAATAAATAAATAATAAAGATAGTCATAAAATTTTAACTCAATCTAATGTTTCTAATTATTTTATTTTAATTATTAAAATAATTATAATTATAATTAATTTCAAAATATCTATTAATTAGTGTATTTTTAAAAAAATCTAGAAATAAGCCATGTATAATGACGTCAAAAAAAGATAAAATTTTATCAATATCTTTTTATGTATTATACTTTTAATATATATAAATCTCATTTTGTAAAATCCTCTAAAAAGTTTTCAAATTAAATATATAGCTTATACAAGTTTTATGAGGTGTAACTAACTTTAATTTTTTCCTTTATAATTTTACCCTTATTAGGAATGCTTGTTATTATTTTCCATTATCAAACAACCTTTGTTAATTAGGCTGAATTCCCACATATTTCATATTTTTATTTATAAATTTACCCTTTTTACTAGGAAAGTCTATATAATTTAATGTCAGTTGTTAATAGAATGGTATATATTGTTTTACCTCTAAAATTTTATAATTTTAAAAAAAAAATATCAAAAACTGTGGGAAAGACATGTGGCTTAAGGTCGCCTTGCTTTATATTATTAAGTAGATTGATAGATAAATTTTATTTTATATATTAAAAAAAATAAAAGTAGTAGAAATATTAAAATTACACCTTGTTGGGACATAAATTTTGATAATCAACTACATACAAAATTTCACTAAAACATGCATGCACTTTTAGGTATAATTTTATTAACCCTAAAATTATTTGGTAAGAAATATATTTAATGGAAACATAGTATCTACTTCTAAAGATTCGTTTAATGACTCCTCCTCATAATCAGAATAGCTATAACTCTATTTTAATATGATCCTATATGGATTAAGGAAGTTATAATCATGGAGTTGATCATCCGATTATAAATTCATTCTATACCAATCATTCTTATTTTAGGCAAACTTAGCTAGGAGGTTGCGTATATTATATTTTATTGTTATAAAATAAAGGGTATCGACAATAGGATGAACAAAATGATTAGTTTATACTTTCTAATTGGACCGACCATCAAATTTTGCAATGAATTATAATTTTCTGGATTCTTACCTATTCTAATGTCATATAATTAAATACAGCCTTAATTTGTGTAGTCCACAGAATTAAATAATAAATCCCATGAAGCCATGCCATCCAGAATACCAAATAAAGAAAATCATAGAAACTTGGCAGATTCATATTGACGCCGTCTTGTTGTATTCTTCTGTTTATCGTACCATTAACACATGATAATACCTCCTCAAAATAACGATAATAATAAAATGGATCAAATATTTACAAATTCACGTTGTAGTTGTAGATATATCCTAATAAATTAAATTTATATCCTTCAAAAAAAATTGAATTTATATAATTGGCCGATGGTTCACGGTTTGCGTCTACCCACCTTAAAGAAGAGAGGCGAAACGCGAGAGGCGTGACCTTACACTGCATTTTTAGCATCGATCAAAAAAAATGTCATCGTGTTCATTGCGTGACTTATTAAATGAGTTGTGTTGAAAAATCAAGGCCTGCACATCAAACCTGTTGTACATTCGGATCGGAATGGGTTGAGTAACATGCTAGCACTCACCCTCAACACTAGTTGACAACATTCATGCATTGTTAATGTACGTTGTGAACGAGTCTAACTTATACGGGGATTTGACGCTGCCCTGAGAGTTCATCACGCATATTTTCCTTCAACCCATGCATGTCTATGACAACACGGCCCACGGAAAACATCAAGGGACGGATTAGACAGTTTCTTAATTTTCCCCAGCATCGGGGACAACGAGAGAATCGAGCCAAAAATGTTATGTGAATTCTGCTTTGTGACTTTCATGCCTCCTGGACCAACTCAAGGGGCAGAAAATTGGAGGGCATTATCAACTCTTCCTTTGCCAAAAAAAAAAAAGGTTTATTGAAAGGCCGCGTGCTAGCTACCGCGGACGAGAGGCGTGAATCAAGTCAAGAAAATACCAAAAAATTGTATAAACGGTCTAATTCTCTTCTAGGAAAAGAAAAACGAATAGATATATCAAGAATGTGATTAAGTACACAAAGTCACAAACTCCCTCGCTTAATAAGTAGCAACCAAACATGTATCAGAATTTTTGTTTAAAAAAAAAATGTAATTATATTAGCAGATCATTAAAAGAGTAGGCAGAGGAGGTTTTGATAAAAAAACATGTACTTCTTTCAGTTATTATGACTTATACGCAAACATGGATAGATTTAAGCATAAATTAAATTGATTCATACTTTGAGGAAAGAAAATCTAACGTCATGCTTAAACAAATGAAATCAATCATAACCTATTGTGTGCTGGCCGGAGAAGGAGAAGATAGTGTGGACTGTGGCGGTTTGCTGGGTATAGAAGAAGCCGGAGACAATTAACAACGTACGGGAAGAAGACAAAAGGACGAGTTACACATGGGTTGGTTATTGCCGATCGATTAATTTGTCTTGACACTTCTTGATTAAGTCTTTATAATCTCGGGATTAGATGCTCGTGCATGAATATGATGCATACATCTTCATTACATGAAACGGTTTAAAAACCCATTAAATAATTGATACAATGCAGTGACGTTAATTTTGGGGGCTGGAATGTATTCTCTCTCTCTCTCTCTCTCTCTA
>JAVDBV010052493.1:0-11333 GCA_032619315.1 Piper longum
GGTGGCATTCTCGTAATTAAAAATTGACTCGAGTCCGACTTGAATATAAAATAATAATTAATTCAAAACAATTAAAAAAATCCAAAAATATATTAAAAATATAATACACATAATAATATCAAAATAACATCAATATATGATTTTTATATATTTATATTATAAATTGTCAATATATATTTTTATAAAACCGATTCGGACCGATTCCGATTCTGATTTAGACCGATTCAAAAAAATCGATTTTTGACCGATTCAGACCGATTCCGATTCCGATTCCGATTCATTGGAAAACCGATTCCGATTCCGATTCTGATTCACGCAACCATGGAAACAACTCATTGACCCTAATACGTGTTATAGTTGCAAGCATTCGAACTATGGTGCATGGTGTAGCAGCGCATGGATCGATATCTGGAGTACCGATATGCACAACACGATGGGAAACCTTAGAATCATATTGTGGTCTAAACAGCAGAAGTTAGGTGTGATGACCGAACACCAGGGACTGACGCTAGGAACAGCAGGCATCAAGGTAGTGAGGTTGAAGACCACACAGACCGATAAGCAGTGTCGAGCATGGGGTTGGTATTGGTACCGAGCGTAGGAGGCACGACCGATCCAAATAGTGATACTAGTGAGTAGCGGTATTTGGAGTAGAATTTGAATACCGATATTCAAAGCGGGATCCGAGTTCTGCTATTTGTAGCGGTAAATCCAGATTTCAGTATTTGTAGCGGTACGCTGCTGGGACACTGAGAAGAGGTTCGTGACTACAAGAGTGGGTCAAGGTGCAGCCAGGAGGGCTGGGATGAGTAGTTAACATGTTCCGAAGGTGATGTTCGAGATAAGGTTTGCGAAAAGATCTCAGAAAGATTTCGTTCCTTTTCAACTAACTTTGGTTGGGATAAACATGGATGAATCCAGCCAGCATTATGGCTATAAGCTGATGCAGCTGTATCTTGAGGCAATTTTTTGGAGATAAAGATGAGGAATGAGATATGTGTTTATCATGAGTTTGGGAGAACGCGTTAGGCTTCTCTATTTAAGGAGAAGGCTGTGAGTGGAGGAAGGGGAAGAACGCCAGAGTTTTACTGGTTTAAAGTTGTGATTCTCTTTTGGAGTGGAGAAATCTCATCGGGCAAGGGAACGATGTGAAGTGTTGCAGACCAGTTCGGGGGAATTGGGTCTTCACGAGGAGAACCTGCAGCAGAATGGTCGAAGTTCGCCTTAGGATTTGAGGAATGACTTTAGTTCTTCCTCAACCCATTTGTAATTAATAGCTGAGTGTTTTGCATGAAAACAAGTTAGCCATGGGCGGTTACTTGGGGTTGTGAGTGTGAGGACTGATTGTGAGTGAGGTACTCATTGTTCTCTCCGCTCTTCAGGGGAGAAGAGTAAAGCATCGTTACAATACCGAGCAGGGGTGATCGAACTGATTGTGAGTGTTAGGACTGATTGTGAGGGTTGAGCGATTAGGGTAGATTGATTACTTGTATCCTTGTTTTCGGTAATTGATTGAAGGTTAGGGCAGGGGTCTCGTAATTTGTGGTGTCGAGGTCGGAATTTTGTACTGGCAACCAATCGTGTGATTCTAGGATTTGGGTTGCAATAACGAGCAGGGTGATCGATATTTGAATCGGTAATTTGGGTGATCGGTCATTGGGTCATCACATGCTACCACTTGGCATATTATTGTTTTGGTGTGTTGATTGGTTGTAATTGTATTTATCGGTAGCTGATTAACTATATCGTGGTGCTGGACAATTGAGTACCAGTATTATGATCAATGTATGCTAACTTTGCAGGTCATTGGGGCCACTTCATCGTGCCGTTATTTTGAGCGGTATTTGTCGTACCGCTATTTACAGCGGTGTGCCGCTATTTGGAGTGGTATTTGCTACAGGCTTGTGGAAGGCTTATGTTTGGCTAGCGAGAAACACACCAATCGGGGTGCGTTTGGGGGCAAAAAATTTGCCTAGTCTGATGCCCGTCATAGTTTCACTGACCTACCAGTCAATAGACTAGGGTTATCCTATTCATCTGAACTTTCTTATAAGCACCTCTATAAAGCTTTCAAGAGCTTAACAAGGGTCATTAGACTTATTATTCTGTAAATATTTTTATTCATCTTTATTATAAAATTAAAATTTTAATGTGTGATTTTATTTTATTTAAATCACAATTATATAAAACATTGATATTTTATTTTTGCTGTCCAGTTTTCTTACAAATTATAGGAAAGAGGAGTATAAATAAATAATCTACAAAGGTCGGTCAACTTAAGTCCCAAAGACTTGCACAAAATCAAAGGAAAAAAAATTAAATTTGAGCAAAAACAAAAGTCACCTCAACTTGGTCCATGGCCTACCATATGCAACTCACACCTTAGAATTTTAGTGATTGAACCAGAGGATCTTGTCTTAAGGAGTATCTTCAAGGTAGGCGGGAGGGGCCAGAAAACTCACCAATCAGGTAAAGTCTTTCAGGTTGGGTGACCGCCTCACCCGGTTTTTATTTCTCAACTATTTGCTGAAAATTATAAAGTACCTTTCAATTGCCACGTGGAAGGTACCGATCTCCCGAGCAAGAAGACTTTTCATTTTCCGTAAGCCCAACTCAAGTGGAACACAAAAGAAATCATTTTGCCAAAGAGCTGGCTCGGTCCGATTTCACTATTTGCATGCTTAAAATACAAATTGGGGTGGGCTTGGTAATGCGCTTGGTTTGGGCTCTCTGACAATTCAAAAATGTAAATAAAAAATCAATATGGAGCCCATTTGCAGAGTAGAAATGCAACTGTTCCACTATCGCTTGGATTGCAGACGGTCGTCTCGTAAGTCCCCTGTAAAGTCCAACAAATCGAAGTTCTTCCTTTCAGACGAAAATGGATATGCTGATTGGTAGTTAGCAAAAGTTTAAAATTCTATTTCTATTAACCAAATTTTTTGGACCAATGAGGCCTTAGCGCTCTTGATCAGCAACTGATAGAGATCATGCAATTTGACAAAAATGTGAGCTAGCCAGACGAAAGGAATGCATAATACAGGTACCATTCTTTGCACAAGCGCAAAGAATGAGCAATTAAATTGCCTTCTCTTGAAATCGATCTCATACTACAGACATTAATCCGACCATTGCATCAAAAGCTTGACAAATTTGACATCTTGATTTTTTAACCAGGGGAAAATTGGAAAAGTGAGCTGTGCAGTGAAAGCTACCTTAGCTAAACACTCTGAAGGGAATCCTTGGAAATTCATCAGAGATCTGCATAAGGATCAATAGCCCATGCTAAGTTACTATCAAGTGCTTCGCTTGTCATTGCTTGAAAACAACAGGGGTAAAGGGGGGATGGTAGAATCTTAGTTTGCATGCTATATGGGTACTGGGCAGTTCAGGTGTGGAGCAGGGCACATCAGAATGCTAAATTATCTCATATGATATGTTCTATATCGACACGAATGGACCCTGTGCGGCTAAATTATTGGGTGTGGAGGAAGAACATGCATGCATGCTAGATCTGCAAGACTGCAACTAATGAAATCTGAAGCTTGCTAGTGGTAAAAAGAACTGATGAATACTAGTCTTGTAATAAGATTTGAAGATATATTTAGCTTGCACAACTAGTACTACTAAGTAATTCCAAACAATAACGCATGCGCTCGGAGATAGTGTTAAGCTTGGATTGAGATAGACATGTAAGTTTGATGTGTTCCAGCTACCAAATCTCTTCTATGTTCCCACAGACTAGGATGATTTCAATGTAAACTTAAACCCTACACTATTTGTCCACTGGGGAGGTACATTTTTAGACCTTTTAACAGATCCAAAGCTAGTCCTAATAAAAAGCCTTTTAACCAAATCTGTAACCCATATAGAAGCACCAAGACAAAAATATAAAAATTGAAATGAACAAATCATAGTATATATACTTCTCAGGATGTTTGATTGAGACGGGGGACAGCAAACAATGATTGATTGATTGATTTAGTTGCATTAACGTTTCAAACTACATTAAATTCAATAAGGATGAGATCACTGCCATCAATCATCCACCAATAACTCCTTCAATTTACTACTTCTTTCTCAGTTATCTTCCTCCTGGATCATAATTGCAGAGACCCAGAAAGCTATAAAGATCCCAAGATCAAGAAAAGCAGCATTAACACTATCTTGAGACAGACAGCAAAAAATAGGAACTGTTTGCTCTTCTTCCTCCTCAAACTTGCAAATTATAGTAGTCTTAACAGAGCAATACAACCAACAAATAGAATACTTACAAAGACTACTACAAACTAAGAAGAAAAGAAAAAAAAAATGGTTCTCTTCATTTCATTGCTTGCTTGTAACATGTAAGAGATCAAGATCGAAGAGCAGCTCATGTCAATCAAGGCATGAAGAGGCTGCTGCCACACTTGCACCGCCATGCCTCCGGGTAGTACTCAAGGGGCACACTAATGCCGGGGTGGACTGGTACATGCACCGGCCGGCAAGGTGCGCACCTCCCGCACTTGCTCCGACAGGTTGGCGGCGAGGAGCCCACGATGCGCCACCTCGTCGGAGCTTCGTCGGAGGCCAGCCCAGCGCCGAGAAGGAGGAGGAAGATGATGATGAGAGGGAGGATGGTGGTTGCCGGCGGCCGGTCGTAGAGTCCCATAGTTTGGTGCAAAAGATGAGTCCAATGGCCAAGTAATATTGCCTTTGAAGGTCTAAAGTCAAAATACTGATACAAAAATGTGAGAACAAACTTGATAGAGAAGGAGAATAGTGGTGAGAGATGTCTTGGTCTAGAGAGAGAAAGCTCTTTTGCCCAGACAAAGAAAGAAATAGAATTGTACAAAGAGAAATGGGTTTTAGAGGGAGATTGTGAGATGGGTTTTTGCAATAGCAGGCATTTGGATTAATGGAGGGATGGTTACCTGATTTGATTTGAATGTAGAGTTGTTTTTCCCAAGCAAACCAGGTGAAGGTTTAGGATTTTGGTGGTGTATATTACAAGGCTTTCGGCAATTCAATAGTAGTAGTAGTATTACTATTATACTCTGTTGTGGGCATATGTGGCTCACGTGAAGGAGGTGACGGGATTGTGGGCCCAGCTAATTTGGGGGACAGTGTCATATGCTACAATGGGCCCACATTTCTGACTTAGCAGCTTGAACAAAGGAATTTTTTTATTATTATTCAAACACTGTATAATAATTAGTGGCAAATTCATATTATCTTTTTTATTCATATTATCTAGTTACTAGTGAAAATTCATATGATTTTCATTTTTTAATCACAAGACTTGTGATGTAGCTCAGGTGTTTCTTGACCTAATCCAATGCAAGGAGAAGTACATATATTTAAATAGAATCATAAATATCTAATTATCGAAGAATTCTATCTGTTTGGATGGGATTAGATCAAATCAAAGCTCCAAAGATTTGATCCAATATTTTCACTTGATTTTTTATAATTTTTTCATCATCTTCAACTCATATGAATCGTCAACGGTATGGTGTAATGGTAGGAAAAATGCAATTATCATCGACGCAGCTAATTTCAAAAAGAAATAATATCATGACTTATCAAAGAAGTGAAATTTGAAGATGAAACAATTTAAGCTGATTACAAAAGAGGGATGGATAATTGACTAAGATTTCAGACCATGAAAGGAATGTATTCCTTGTTGTGGGGGCATTGTGAAACATAAGATTTCCCAAGGGGATCTTATGGTTGAAGATATCCATATATATATTTTATCAAGTTTGCACAAGCAAAGCCGTAGCTTATTATAAAGGGCATCACATACACTCTTTGTGAAACAACTTGGCCCTGCTTTCTACTAGCAATGCTTGTGTCAAATTGCCCATATTCTTTTTGGCTGGCAAAGAAGTTGGCAATATTAGATTGATGCAAGAAATACATAGAGTTTGAAGTGCAATGCTATGAAATTATAGTCTGGCATGTCTTTCTTGTTTGACACAATTACGTGCACTGGTAGACTTGCCTTGTTTTGCTCTTGTTATGCTTGGTCACAGTAGCACCGGACTACATTGCATCAATTTGAGGTTTGGGGTGGTTGGTGTCATGTGCGGTAACAATCAATCAGTACAGTCTCTTCCTCCACCTTTGCATTCGTCACAAAGAGGATATAAAAAGCGCATATATATATATATATATATATATATATATATATATATATAGATATATAGAAAAAAAAAGTTGTGCTGGAGTTTGATTCAAGCCCTTAGATCATGATCCAAAGGTTGAAAAATAAATTCCCACCCCTTTCCCCACGTCGTGCCACCTCGATACCTCCCCCTGTTTTACCCCACGCCTTGGGTCGACCTTATAACTCTTCAAATCTGGTTCACGCTTGAAAGATGAACTAGAATGTCACTGATTTCGGTCAGGCCGACTAATTTGAATCCAACCCGAAGATTTATTCTCAACATTTAAAGATACACAAAAATACACCTAATATGCTACTAGGTGAATGCCATGTCAACCAATTCACATACCAAATAATTACGTTGAAAATTAGTAAGATTTATAAAATACCACCGACGAACTGAGTTTCCCCAAAAAGTGCTTTTAAGGGTCACCTTGTCAAATCAACACGTGTATATATATATATATCATGAAATAACATTCATACAAAATTCTAATATGTTCCATAATTCATTTTGAATCTTGGGTCTCAACCCATCTGTGCATTCTAATTAATTTTCACATTATATTATGTGGATTTCTTGTTATATTTACTTAATATCTAAATATTAAAATATATATTCAAATGTCACATCATATTGTCATACCTTGTATTACATTACATCTTTCTTAATATAATGTCAACATAACCTAAACATTAACATTCTATCATCTGGAATGTGTGTGCAAGAGACATCACTGTTCCTCCGTCTAGGCTTGCACATCCATCTCATGCTCCTCACCTATATATATTATAAAAACATGCCAGTAACAAATATTACTGGTCCAAAATATAACTAATATCAAATTGACTATTATAGTAAACTCTCATATGAAAGAAAATATTTTCTATATTTATCATAAATTCTCTGAATGACATCTACTGAAGTGAAATCATCTTTATTTGAACTGATTTGCTGCTACTGATGCCTTTCTCGACATTTTCTCATTTTACTTTTGGTCCCTTGAGACTACTATTATATCCTAAGCCCTCTCCGTATGCCTAGTCGACTGGCACATATGGTTGTCGGCATCGACTAACACATATGATTGTCGGCATTTCCGGCATATTAAAAATGAGAAAACTACTTGTATACAGGTCAGGGAAGGGATTTATATAATATAACCGAAGGCATCTTGTGGTGGATCTTGTTTTCAGAAACATACTCGAGGGATCTCATCCTCGATGGTTCTTAATCTAAAAGATCGATCAATTAAATGACCTAGGTTAAAGAGGATTCAATAAAACACCACTTAACATGTCCTGCAAGTAATAAAACAAAACACAATAGAGTAGAGAGTAAAACAGGAAACAAGTCTTAAACGGATCTGGTAAAAGCTCCAATCATGTCCACGTGCCTAGGCAATGAACTCCTACTCCATACCTAATCGTCAGTTATGTGGTGAATAGCGCCAAGGTTGTGGCTGGTTCGAGTGAGGATCATGCAAAGAGGGAAGGGAGAAAAAGAAGAAGGAAGTTAGGTGAGAAGGATAGTGGTGGTTGTATAGTAACAGTGTCAGAAGTATGGAATAAATAGATGTCAGGGGGGAAAAAATGATTGGTCACTGAGAAAAACACATTGTCAGTGAGAAAAATGCATGGTTAGTGAGAAAAAATGAATGGTTAGTGAAAAAAATGAATGGTCATCTCATAATTAAAACTTGACTCAACTGAAAATAACAGTCGAACCGACCGGTTTAGACTACAAAACCCTAACTCAAATCACGGGTTTTATAGGAATTAAATGACCCAGGTTGCCATCCAGGCTTAGGGAAGAGTCGGGATGGGGAGGAAGAAGAGTTGCCGAAGGTCATCGTCACCAAGGTTGGTTGGCAGCAGTGAGTGGCTGGGAAGGAAAATGAGAAGAAAAAGGTAGGGAGAAGGGGAAGAAAGGGGGGCGGTGATGAGGCGGAGACAACACTGGCAAGGCGGCAATGGGTTGCCAGCGGTGGGTTGCAGCAACAACAGAGTCATCTATCGGTGGGGGAGAAAACAGTGTTGGTGAAGAAAAATGAAATGATGATAATTTTGTATTAAAAATTTGACTTGCTCCGAACTTGAGTTAATATTACGAAATACATATCGAAAAATATGAAAAAATATATAGTAAAATACACTAAAATAAAATAATCCATTAGAACTCGATTATTTTATTTTATGGTAGTTTACTGTATTTTTATATATTTTTTGGTTCTATTTCGTAATATCGACTATAGTCAAGATAGAGTCAAGTTTTTATTATGAAATTACCCCCGATGTAACACCTCATTCTGGTTCACCCGTGAACCGACCCGAAAATGTCACCGGTGACAGAATCGTTTACTAATCTATTTAATTTGTTTAAGTGGATCTGGATCTTCCCTCGACGTCTTACGATGGTGATGTCACATGCAAAACATAGATGGCATGATTGGGTCCTAATAGAGTCCTATATGCATGCCATGACGTAAAAGCAAAAACAGAACAAAAGCAATAAATGAGAAATGCAAAGAAAAATATGTATTCTATAGGAAAATGGATAGAGTTTCCCTTAAATGTGTAATAAGGGCCAACTTGCCCATAATAAGGATATGTATATTTTCTCAAAATGATATAAGATATGACAATTTATCATGGCGTATAGTCATTATCGCTTTCGTCTTTATCTAAGCCGAGTTTCAACTCCAAGGCTCTTTGTTTATTGACATTCATCTACTCATTTCACAGACGGCTTATCAAAATCTATTACAACATGATTATCATGATTCCAAGGTATCAACACTCCATCATTACACATTACACACGGCATGTACATGTGTACGCGGTTCCATGCTACTCCTCCGCAATCTTGATAGCTTTCATCCCTCATGATTCTCACCTACATATATATTATAAATCGTCAGTAACGAGTGTTAACATTCCAAAAAATAAGTAATATTAAACTATCACAGAAAAGCTGACCTTCATGTTGAATAAAAACCTCATATACTTCCTCTAGAACTCTCACAATGGCACTAATGGGAGTCATTGCCCTCGAGCGGCAGTGTCCCCTTTCCATATCATTCTCTTTCATAACATTCTATTTCCTTGGCCATTTCATCTATCTCTTTTCGGGGTAAAATCCTTCTCTTATTTCTCATCCCTCTACATCCTCCGTATTACTCCTGGCTCTACATCCTCAGACATGAGCCTTCAGTACCTTTTTCACCACAAATGTAGACATCGCTGCACAATAGTATCCGTAAACCTCCTCATTTCTCTGCGTTTGAGGAACTCAAAGGTGAAGTTGTCAGGATTCCTTGGGAATGAAGTGGACGCTCACTAGTTCCAGAGCCCGCTTTGACAAGCATACGCCTTATCTCAAGATGTGCTCATCGGTTTCCTCCGTAATACATCTTACTGAAAATGCGAAAACTATATATAGGCCTCGGTAGGGAATTGTATAATATAGGCCTGAAAGCATCTTGTGGTGGATCTTGGTTTCGAAAACATGCTCGAGGGATCTCATCCTCGAGGGTTGTTAATCAGGAAATACGATCGGCTAAATGACCCATGTAGAGTGAGATACGATAAAACCACTGCTTGAGCCGTCCTTTTTCCTGATCTAAACAATACACAATAGAATGAGACGATAAATAGAGAGTGAGTCCTAAATGGACCTGGTAGAAGCTCCAAGCGTATCTACGTGCCTAGGCGGCGAGCTCCTACTCTGTACCCACACATTAAATCTAGAAGTTAACACCCGCTAACTAAAAGATGCATCAAATTAACAAACATCACACATACAACACAATCACTATCTAATAGCCAAACAATCATCGGTGTAGAAATAACTCTACCTCATCTTATTCATACCAATTTTATTATATTTTTCTAAGTTACGTTGTAGTCAGCTAGCATGTTCAGATTTACTTTACTTAATTAGATAAATATTAATTATTCACTATTAATCAAATCATACAAATTATCACTTCAACCATTATCAGGCATTCATCACAACAATTAATCAATCCTAGCATGTTGTGCTAATAAATATCAATTCTAAATAATTAAATTGAATAAAATTCTATATCTAATCATCAGTCACATGGTAATGGTGACAAGGTTGTAGCCGGCTTGAGGGAGGATTCGCGGGAAGAGGGAAGGAAGAAAAATAAGAAGTTGAGTGAGAAGGATGAATGGTGATAGTGCTAGAAGTATAGAATATATAGATATTAGGGTGTGAAAACTGAATGGTCAGGTGAGAAAAACAAACAGTCGGTGAGAAAAACAAACGGTCAGTGAGAAAAACAAACGGTCAGTGAGAAAAATAAACGGTCAGTGAGAAAAACGAATGGTAAGTAAGAAAAATAAACGGTTAGTGAGAAAAACGGATGGTTGTCTCGTAATATAAAATTTGATTCGACTCCAACTTGAGTAAAAAATAATACTAACTCGTAATAATTATAAAAATCCATAAAACAAGAAAACAAATCTCATAAAATATAATACATATCAATGACATGCCCTATAACTAACAACCCACTCAAACTGCCCGTAATGCATCCTAATAGGTTATTCAACCTAAAATAATTCAACAATTTAATTAAAATAATTAAAGAATAATCTGTCATACTCTCATATATTATGATAACTCATTCTACTACTGTCTTACTGGAGTTATCATCATATACTTAGGCACACATGACTCTCATGATTCATAACACAAAACCAATCTCGGCTTGGTACACATGTTTTGAAATTGACTCAACTAAAAATAACGGTCGAATTGACCGGTTTAGACTATAAAACTTTGACTCGAATCACAGGTTTTGCACCTGCCCATTTCCTTCTCCCATTTTTACCTCATCATCCCTCTATCCCCACTGCCGTCGACCTCGCCGTTGACCACCCGCTACTAGCCAGCGACATTGCCGGCCAGTGTGGTCGCCGCCTCGCCACCGCCTCCCTTTGTTCCCCCTCTCCCTACCATTTTCCTTTCCAGCTACCCATTGCCACCCACCTTGCACGCATCACTACTGGCTACCAACCCTGGCGACAACCTTCGACGACCATCCATGGCCGCTTCCCCTCCCTTTCCGACTCTTCCTCGGGCGACCCAAGGTGGTGTGGCAAAACCAGGGGGGCCAATTCGAATCAGGAAACAGGGTGGGGGTCGGGGGCA
>JAVDBV010052495.1:0-14260 GCA_032619315.1 Piper longum
GCCGGGGGTGGCAGGGGGTGTAAGGGGGGGGGGAGGGGATGATATTGGACTTTGGGCTACGGGATCTATATCCGGCAACCCACAACCAATACTGCTCTTATGCAGCACAAGTTTTGGTGATTTGAGAGGTTGACCGCTAATTATACTTTTAGGGGAGACTATATCCATTTTATTTCATGAATTTTTATTGATTTTATCATAATTATTTTGGGATCTGAATTAGTTGTCATGTCATCAATATAGTAGCATGTTAGGGGTTTGTGTAGTCATCCATGCATAACGATAAGTATCTTCATCTTAACATGCCGAGAGTAGATCCTCATGAATTGGGTTCTGGTTAGCCTACGTAATCTATACAAATGACTTTCCGGTTCAGTTCGCTGGCGTGATCTGGATTTTGGGCGTTACATGGGCACCCTTAAATTGTCCAAATCTGTGACACGTTAAAAGGAAGAGTGTGTCTCTCACCTTATCATGACATTCCATGCTGGCATCTTCTAAAATCATGATCTCATAACTTCTATAACCATCAATACTTACACATCCACTACTCACATCTGATTGAGCACACAATCTAAAATCCAAAAAAAAAATCCATAGGATATACTTGTTGGCTTGGCTAAGGACAACTTCACACACTTGGCTCGATATGAAAGTCTTCCATCTCAATTGACCAAAACATGGCTCTGATATCAAAACTGTACACCTAAGAACCAGATAGAAATGTTGCAATCGAGTTAACTCATGTCTTAAGAAGCTAGTATATAAGATTCGATCTATAATATAGATTGAAATAAACCACTTGGCGTCAAGAGAGTAGAATACAATGCTAAATATGTGTGAAAACACATCAAATATAAATGAAAGTATAAAGCAAATAATTGTTTTAAGCTCAAGTCTGTGCTGCATTTGTTTGTCGTCGTACCAAAGCTGACTTAGAATCATGAAACCTATATATATAATAACAAAAAAAGCGGCATTAATGAGTGTTACATGTTAAGAAATATCTAATAGTCAAACTGGCACAGGAGAGCTGACCATTCTCTTAAATGAAAACATTCAAATACTCTTTCACAGAATCTCTCATAAGGGCACTAATAAAGAGTCATTGACCTTGCGCAAGAAAATCAATTAATCGTCGACCTCACACTAATTAAGAGCCCCTTTCTATCTCATCTCATTCTTTGGCAACTTTAAAACTATTCCTTGAGTGGGAAAATCAATTTTTATTTTTTCAGCCCTCTACATCCTCCGTAACACTCGTCACCCTAATTACAGAGTCCGAGTACTCTTTGGCATGAGCGTTCAATTCCCTTTGAAATCGTAAGTTTAGACATGCATTTCATTATAGTACCCATTAACCTCCACACTGCTCCAATTTTGAGTAACTCAAAGGTGGAGTTATTATGATCCATCGGAAATAGAATGGACTCTTACCAAAACTAGAGCCTGCTTTAACTAACATACACCCTATGTCAAAGTGCGGTTGTCGATTTTCCCTTGTCTCACATCTTACTAGAAAGTCTAGAAACCTACATCTAGATCGGTGTGGGTAAGGATTGTAATATAATAGGCCCGAAGGCATCGTGATCTAGATCTGAGTTTTGGAAACAAACTCTAGGGAATCATTGAAGTAAAATACGTTTAAATAACTCATGTTAAGTGGGGTTTAATAAAACAACCACTTAACACGTTCTGCGATCTAGAAATCAACATAGCCACTTAAAACCCTAACGGACTTGTTTTATAAGCTCATAAAGTTTCATATAATCTACAATGATTGCTAAGTAAAATACTAACATCTCTCTATGATGCATACAGGTAGTGTATGGTCACATCGCCAATACATCCTAATGAAGAAGACTACTAAATAAACCAACAACTAAACATATAACATGGAAATCTAAAATAATAAAGGAAACAACTAGTAAGCAAATAATAAATAAACAAAAATACACACTCATAAATAAATAGATAAATAATAAATACATGAAAATCATAATATTCTAATCATAAAGTAATAATATAATTATGTTATTTAAATACACGGCTAAACACGAGTAAAATCAATATATACTAGTAAATAAATAAATAATAATTTATAGACATGTAATATGTAAAACCCACGATTCGAGTTAGGGTTTTCTATTTAGAACTGGTAGTTCGACCATTAATTTCAAGTTGAGTATGTTTCAAAACACGTGTACTGTGCCGACACCAGTCACGTGTATGAGCTATGAGGGGTCACATGTACCTACGTATATGATGATAACGTCATGAACATACCAAAAAAGAATGAGTTATCAGAATATCTGGAATTATGCAGTATTTTTTATTTTATTATTCAATTTGATCACAAAATTAGTTTTACGCCGTTTACATCGTTATGACATGTTATAGGCAGTTTGGGTGGTTTGATAGTTATAAAGCACGACATTTAGATGTTGTGTGTTTATTTTATTTTATTAGATTTTTCCCGATTTTTTTGGATTTTTTTAGAAATTATTTCGATTTCGATATTATTCTTTACTCGAGTTGGAGACGAGTCAAGTAATATTTACGAGGTTGCCACTGAGCCTTTTCATCACCCTCGAAATCTTCCTCCTTCACACGAACCCTAACCGCCTCCATTGGTTTAGGCGTCACGTGCACCTCGCATGACACATAAGTGGCACACCGTCCCATACCAGTGTTGTGCTTAAAATCTTTCTTTCGATTATTACTTAGGTTTGTTAGCGAGTCCACTCATTCACTAATAATATACAACACTTGGAAAAGATAAATATTGGACTTTTCAACAAGGTACTTGAGTTATAAGATGTCAGCTTGTGGGAAACCGGACTCTAATACCACCTGTAACGACCCACCATTTTTCACAATAGTGTGGGCTTAGTTGGCCAGGTGTTACTTAAAATTAAGCCAAACCAACCTTGTAACAACCAGCCCTAACTGGACTATGCGTTACTTCTATGTTACATGATTTCAATTAAAGCGACAAGTATAACTCATTCATAGTAAACTATGTTTTACACAAACATAATAATAATCATACCACAGTCTTAAACCGTTTCCGATAACAACATTTATAACTCAAATAAAATAAAAAGGAAATCAAATGTATTATCATTTTCTCCGAACATTGGTTGGTAAAAGATCCACCAACCCTGCTCTCAATCTATGCCCGAATCTGCACACCTGCGGAGGCAATTTCGCATTAGTGATAAAACCACTAAGCCATATAACTAAAGAAACAAGTAAAATATACTCCATATTCTTATTTTAAAATTCTTTTAGTGAAGTGAGCCTATGCCAAGCTCTTATGATGCGGGGAGGGTGGCCGCCACCCCGCTACAATCCCATGCATGCGCACAGACACTACATGACCTATGGCCTGTGTAGTTACCAATGTTTGCCATTGACTCACCCTTTCGATATCACAAGTGCATAATGATCTGTCTGCCTGACATCCCCTTTCAACATGGGGGCAGGTTTTCATGTTCTGGAATGCCGCCGCACGACAGAGAGTCCCTATTTTGCGGGTACCACCTCGTGTCGTGGGTGCTACCTCGTGATAGAGACTCCCTATGTCGCGAGTGCTGTCTGATGTCAGAGACTCTATATTTGTCTTACAAGTAAATTTAAAGGTATGTCCCCGTGTCAGAATGAGTTAATTCATTTTCCCCGGTACAAGTTAATATGGGCTCAGGCCGACTAGGGCTTGCTAGAAGGGAATATACAACATTTCAGTAATTATATAAACATGGTAGCTTCTACAAAATCCCGCGACTACGATCAATGATCCTAGTTTGAACTTTCTACAAGTGAGCTCAAACTCCATAACCTACATCAAAACCCATTGCTAAATAAAGTACTAATGCCTCTATATGATGCATGCTTGTGGTATGTGCTCATATCATCAATACATTCAAAAATAAAGAAAACAATGCTAACAACGTATAAATAAATAAATGGCACACAAATCAAGACATGATAATAATAATTAATTAATTTATAAATAATCAAGGAATACACTTATACATAATTAGATAAATAATAAATAGATGAACATAAATAATACACTAATAATAAAATAATAATATAATCATAGTATATAAATACCTGGCTAAACACGAGTAAATATCATATATAAATATTCGTGCTAGTAAGCATATGATTAATTAAATAATTAGATATATAAAACCTATGATTCAAGTTACGATTTTATATTTAGAACCAGTCGGTTCGACTGTTATTTTCGAGTCGAGTATGTTTCAGAACACGTGTACTAAGCAGACGTTAGTCGCGTGTATGAGCTATGAGGGTCATGTGTACCCAAGTATATAATGATAACGTCATTAATACAACATAAAAGAATGAGTTATCAAAATATATGGAAGTATGTAGTATTTTTTATTTTATCATTCAGATTGATCGTATAATTAGTTTTACGTCGTTTACTGCGTTAGGACACGCTATAGGAAGTTTGGCTGGGTTGATAGTTATAAAGCACGACATTTGGATGTTGTATGTTTATTTTAATTTCTGGGATTTTTCCCGATTTTTATGGTTTTTTTTAAATTTATTTCGATTTAGATATTATTATTTACTCGAGCTGGAGACGAGTCAACTACTATTTACGAGGTTGCCACCGAGCCTTTTCATCATCCTCGACGTCTTCCTCCTTCACACGAACCCTATCCGCCCCCATTATGGCCGCCGCCGTCACTGCCGGCGCCACCCGGCCGCCAACTGACGGTGTCACCGTGCCTCCTTGACCAGCCTCGACCCTCGTCTCGTCGCCGCGACACCGGAATCGGCGCGCCTAGTGCCACACTCGCAATGTGTTCGCGTCACCGATTCTGTCACCGGTGACTGTCGTCGTTCCCGTCTAGTGGTCGCCTCGGCATCCACGACACGCCAGCTACCTTCCCCGACGAGAGCACTCCTGATCGCCTCCCAGGTCAGCCAGATCTAGCCACCCACCGCGGCTGCCCCTGTTTTGACATTTTCTGGCAAGCCGCCGCCTCCATCGGCCACACCGATGCCATAGATGCGTCAGGCTCGCCAAGCTGATTCCGATGGTACTCTATACAGCCCCAATCCAGCTAGTATACGCTGCCGTCGATTGTCGCCGAAAAACCACCAGAAAGTGGTCGAAAAACCACTGAACTTGCCAGAAGACCACCGAAAATCGCCGAAAAACTGGAATTGTTGAAATTTGCTTGAATTTTCCAGATCTTCCGCCGAGTTCATTCAGTCGAACCCGATCTATCTTCAGACGCTGTCAAACCCAGAATTCGAGGTTCGAGACGCAGACATTATAAAACCCTAGCCGTCATCGATTGCTGGCGACGTAATGTATAAATTACCTCTTATCCTAATTTGCTTAATGATAATTGATGATTGTTAGTACAACATGATAGGATTGAGTAATAGTTATGTATAATGATTGATTAATTGATAATGATGAGATTAAACCCTGATGAGTGATAAGTGACATGATTTGGTTAAGTGAATGAACAATAATTGATATTGTGAGATAGATCGGGTTTGAGTATGATAATTGACCACAACTAAGCTTAGAAACGTAGAATAAGATTGGTATGAATGAGATAAGTTAGGAATACTTTTACAACTATGATTATTTAATTGTTAATTGATGATGATTGCATTGTGTGTGATAATTAGGATAAGTTTGATGCATCATTTATTAGTGGCGTAAGCTTTTAGATTTGATGTGTAGGTACGGAGTAGGAGCTCGCCGCCTAGGCACGATAATACGGTTGGAGCTTCTACCAGGTCCGTTAGGATTCGCTTCTGTTTTACGCTCTTTCTATTTTGTATTTGATAATGATTAGAAGGACAAGTTAAGTGATATTTTATCGGATCCTACTTAACTCGGGTCATTTAGCCCACTTGTTTTCCAGATTAATAACCCTCGAGGATGAGATCCCTCGAGAATGATTTTAAAAACTAGATCTACAGTAAGTTGCCTTCGGGTCTATTTTATAAATCCCTTCCAAAGCCTATATATATTTTTATCGAGTTTTCAGTGAGACGAGAGATGGAAAAATCGACTGCACGTACCATGCTAAGGATGTCGTGACAGTCAAAGCGGGCTGTGGATTAGTGTCAGCAGACTGTTCCATTCCGAGGAATCCTGACAACTCTGCGTTTGAGTTCCTCACACCCGGAGAACGTGGAGGTTTACGTGTACTGTTTAGTACAGCGCATGTCATGACTTGTGGTTCAAAGGGTATTGAAGGCGACTGCATGAAAGTACTCGGTCTTCGTGCTCAAGGCCAGGAGAAATATGGAGGTAAGGAGAGGGCTTAGGATTTGAGACCATAAAATGAAGTATGAAATGTCGAGTGAGGCAACAGTATCAACAGTTCAGTCAGTTCAGGACGCTACCAGGTCTGCAGCCCAGTGGCTCCCCAGTAGATGCCCTTTATAGAGTTAACAAAGAGTATATGATATTTTCTTTCAGATGAGAGTTTGCTCTCATAGCCAGTTTGTTATTAATTATTTTCCGGGCCTGTAACACTCGTTACTGACAGTTTTTGTATTATATGTAGGTGATGACTATGAGATGGAAGTGCTAGCGTAGACGAAGGAGAAATGAGGTCGTTTATACACACACATGTATTGGGTGACTGAATGTCTAAAATTCTGTTTATATTTTTATTATATTTGAAATGATGTGAGGTAATGAAAAGCATGATGATCTGAAAAAGTGCTAAGACATGATGGTATGATACGATGAGAAACATGGATGATGTACAGGTGGGCTAAGACCCAAGATTTAGAAACATTAGATTAGACTTGTGTGTAAACATGGATGTGCTATATGTATGTATATATATATGGTATGTGTCGTTGTGACAATGTGGCCTCTAATTACATTTTTAGGTGGGGCTCTGTCCGTTTCAATTTAAATTTTTTATTTATTTTACTGAAATTATAGCCTTCATGTGAATTGATTGCTCACTCATCCATGTACTATCCGGCTAAGGTTTTACGCATTCGTGCATTTATGACAAGTTGTATCTTTATCTTAAGACGTCAAGATTGGATCAATATGAGTTGGGTTTGACTTAGCCGACCTAACCGGGGCATGTAATATGCCAGTTCGGTTCATGAGCGTGAACTGAATTTGGGGTATTACGTAAGTACAGAAATAGTTAATATTAATTAAATATGAATAATAATAATATTATAGTTATTCAATATGGAATACATAATTAAATACAAATAAATAATAATATACACACAACAAATAAATAGATAAATAAATAATGCAATAAATAAATAATATTTATCAAACTTGCATAAGATTAATTTAATAATTAAATACATCAATAATAATAATAATCAATAATGTAAACATTCATCATATTTGATGAACATATAAATAAAAATCAATAAACAGCATTGAATAAATCAATTCATAAATAAACAAACAAATAATAAATAAATAAATAAATATACTCATAATGTACGGGTTGTCGAATTACAGAAATCAGCATGGGTTTTCGAATAAATAGATAGTATGAATATCTATCTAAACTAATATTTAGCCGGTCGAATTAAAGAAAACAGTTGAAAAACTATCTAAAACGGGCTAAAAATGTCTAAAAGTGGCAAACCGAGTCAACATGAGCAAGTCAACCAAGTTGCGCCGAGTCAAGCAACAGTGCCAGGCCGATTAGCTGGACGTGGACACATGCCCAAACATGACCATTGACATGAATTGGTAAACAGGATTTGGGCTAGTAGATGCGAACGTGGGTAGACGGATGCGAACACTGGCAAACGGGTCCGAAAGGGTGAGCAAATACTGTAGTAGCGCTAGTATTGGAACTGGATATATGCAGAAAGCCTATCATGAGGCTATCATAGGGGTGTTGATCTGGTGGCAAGGGGATGGCTAGAGACTCACCATTGATTGCGAGCCGAAGTGGTGGCGACTCTAGGGGTGTAAAAGTCCGAAAATCAATGGAAATCTCTAAAATATAACTTGGTCAAAGTTAGGGCTAAAGGAGACTCTTGTGATCTTGCCACGTAGCATGATCTGAATGTCTAACAACTCGTAACATAGTGGGCCCCATATAGGGGTATATGATATATATATATATATATATAGACAGAAAGCTCGGATTGAGACCGATTAAAGTTAAAATTGACTCGAATCCGAAAAATGACTTTATATGCGGGAATTAGGGTAAGAAGGTTAAATCGGTTTCGAACATTGAACTTAATTAGGTGAAAAATCTATGACTCAAATAAAGCTAGGCCAATAGGGGCAATATAGTAGTCCAAAATCCATAAGATACATGTAAATGAACTACCCAAAAAATCTCAAATGGATACTAAGCACTACAATAGTCTATATCTAGGCGTAAAACTCTAGCTAACCCATAAAAATTATTTGTATACCTCGTGTATACACTGATAATTCACACTCTCTTGCAGCCTAACTAAGGTTATCATTTACATGTCGGGTATATTCAACCACCATAATATTTTCATACGGTCACGTAGGCCCTATACTCGTGCTCTAAAAACTAGTCTAGCTCCTCGAACCAACTTGTGACTAGCCGGAACCCGAAGATCGGTTTTACAGTGGGTGTATGGACGATGTGAAGAGTACACGAGGCCAAGTCACGGGATGCTCGGTGGGAAGCCTGGTGCTCGGTTCCCATGCCCCACCCCTCAGTGCATGGTGCCGGCACTTATGACCAGACTCGGTGTTGGATGCACAGTAGTAGACAGTTCTTGGTTGCAGGTCCCAGCACTGCTCAATAGCGTGAAGATGATCTGTACTGTTAATGACACCCGAGAGTACACCCTGTATTCGAGAGTGCTCGTTAGTTCCCGATTCCCTTGGGATGCTCATGCCAGTGCTTGGTAACAACCAATGGTGCTCGGTACAGCTCGGGATTGCTCGCCAGTTCTCGGTAGCGGCCAACAATGCTCGATAGCAAACAACAATTCTCGGTATTGCATAACAGTTATCGGTAGCGAGCAGCATTGCTCGATATTGCACACCAATGCCCGGTAGTGGCAAGGGTGCTGGTACTGCATAGTAGTGATCAAAAGCGAATAGCTATGCTCGATACTGCACACAGTGCTCGGTTGCGGCTATCAGTACTCGACACAACTCAAAGGATGGTGACCTAAGTTTACCAAGACCAACTAGTGCTCGTTACTAGTAACTAGAACGCAGCTCCTGGCTTGTGCATGGCCTGGGCAAGTTGGCACTCATGCAGTGGTGCATGGTGGGTCGAAGTGCCACAGAGCTATCAGTTCTGCATGGAGCGGCTACGTGAACTCTACTTGGTGTGCCGGTGAGGGTTATACACACAGGTGTGTAGTGTATTGTGTGTCCACGGTGGTTACACTGATACGTATCTAGTGCATGGGGCCCCTTAGGCAGTTATTAGCATGATGTGGTGAGTAACTGCCTCGAGCATGGGTGGCAGGTGAAGCCCATGTGTTTGCATCTACTCGAATTGAAGAAGAGCTCATCTAAGGAAGGAAGACGAGTGGTCCTTGACAGAAAAGGAATATAGTAGAGAACTCATGATCAACAAGTGAGTGTGCAATCGTGAGTTCCAGCGCGTTGCAGGTGTGAGTCTTCTAACCAGTAAAGGGGTGTGTGTGTGTGTGTGCATCTTGTATGCCCTCGACTGAGTTGTGGTCTATGGGCTGTGTAGTGACTGCACTTCTTTGCATAGTGTGAATATAAATAAAGGTTAAGATTTTCTAATAATATTGCATGTGACTTTTCATTATCAAACTTCTGTTTGATTGGTTGGTGTTCAGCCGACTGGTATTTGACACAAGGTCAGTTGTAGGCAAAAATTTTGGTTAAAAAATGACCCTATAGCACCAATCATGGTTGCATAAATCAGAATAAGAATTAGAATCAGTTTTTCAAGGCGTCTGAATCAGAATCGAAATCTGTCTAAATTGGACAGGATTCGGTTCAGTTGAATCGGTTTGAATTGGTCCAAGTAGGTTTTATATAATAATTTGACAATTTATAAATAAATATATAAAAATTAGATATTGATGTCATTTTGATATTATTATGTATATTATATTTTATAATATTTTTTATATTTTTTATATTTTTTTAATTATTTTAAATTAGTTATAATTTTTTACTCGAGTCGAATAATAGTCAAGTTCCACTGCACCCGCCGCGCCCCGCCTCCCCCCGCCAACCCATCCTTATCCCTCTCCGCCTCCCCTCACCGACCCAGCCCCGCCCTCTAGACCCTTCCCGCTGCCCCCAACCCAACCCCTTGTCGCCCAGTCGTTGTCGTCGTCGTCGCTGCCGTTGGGGTAATTTTATGATTTTAAAATTTAATTTCAATTTTACTCATACTTAAATAATTATATTAATATTATACCTAAGATATTTAGTAATTTATAAAAATAAAACCGATTCGGACCAATTTACTCTGATTCTGATTCCGATTTAAATCAGTCGAAATCGGAGTAATTCGACCGATTTAGGTGCCGATTTGGGGCCGATCGATTCAACCCCAAAATCGGATTGGCATGCTGGTGATCCAATTTAAATGAGCCGATTCGTGCAATAGTGGTACCAACAATGAAAGTGGTCAAAGGACACCATCAAACTTTTCAGGGATGCTGAGGGAGTCACTGTCATGCCAATTGCCGACATTAACAAAAATGGCTAAAATTACCTAAAATAATCTAGTGATTTTTGTAATTACGGCCCACTTGGGGGACTTTGTAGGTCTAAAGAAGAAGAAATTGGGGACTTTGTAAGGAATTGGAAGAGGGCCATTTCTAAAGCCGATAGGCAGAAACAGCATGGCATAGGTTGGTTCGTGTTCACCGAATGTGGCTGGAAGTGGTGATTGTGGTCACATTGAAAAGACTTATGCTTATGGGGCTGGCGGCAAGTATCATAAAGTTTGTTCGGCAGATACATAAACGGGAGAATATAATGACCCAATATAAAGTGTAATTTGATGGTTTAAATTATTTTTTAAAGTAATTAATCTAAGTTGAAGGTTAATAAACCATCCCCACTCAGAAACTATATTTTATCCTATTAAGTATTCAAAGTGTGGCTAATTTGAGGAATATCATAATCCACCCATTCAATAAAGACCGTCCTCACTCCTACCCTTGGCCTTCGGGTACCGACTTAGCCCATGTCCATTCCATACCATTATTAAATACGGTCTTAATTTGGCTCTTATACCCAAAGATGGAAGAAGTTAGACGTCATGGGGTTGGGGTTTGGGTGGGATGGAAGAGGAGGGATATGGTGGGGGGTTACTAGTATGTGGGACAACTCGAATACCAATAATGGCATACTTGTGACAGTTAACTTCATAAGTGAGTTGGTATTAGTTAGAATATTTCCTGGCCGGAAATTTGTTCCTTCAGATTATTTTTTTAATTGTGTATATTTCACTAAGGACACCAATAAATTAGTTAGATAATAGGTGAATGTTATTAATGACCAGTCATGTGATATATGTGTACTATTAGTGATACTTTAAATACTATTAATGCATATATCAGACATTTAAATTAATCAATTAAGTTGGAAACATATATGTACATTATTTTGTGGCAAGAAATTCTTCTTTTATCGTCACTTGTAATATTTTGTAGACATTAATGACGAGATCTTCGAATACCATAAATGACGCATTTACTACTATCAATGAATATAATTTTTGAAAATTATATTACTTAGCTTAGTTGATATTACAGATGAAATATTTCATGACATAAAACTAATTTATAATGCCCATTTTATAATATTTTATATACGTGATCAAGGACACCAACTGATTAATTATATATCATGTAATATTATTATTGACTATTTTTCATTGATTAAACTTTCAATGCCCAATGGTATACTTCTGAAGATAAAACAACATAATTTAGTTGGCATTGTATGTGTAATATATTGTCGACTGAAATTGGCACTCATTATTAGTACACATAGGTCAAGTGTGTATGAACCGTTTATACAAAAAAGGTTTATTAGAACCTTAATCACATATTAATTTTGCAGCATGTAAGCATTGCTTAGGTGGAAAAGCTACTATGGAACCTTTTAGAGAGGCGACTGTAGCTCAAAACTCCATTGCATCTAACTCATTCTGACATTTGTGGCCCTATGAAATTTAGAAATAGGTGTGACACTTATTAATTCATTACTTTCATTGATAATTTTATATGTTTTGGTATAGTACACCTAATTTTCTACGCCTTAGATTGCTTCAACCATTTTCATCATATGATTGAAAATCAATTATACACCAAAATCAAAGCCTTACTATAACAATCCGCTATTTCTCAAAAAATATTGTCGGCCTTGATGGCTAAGTGTTACTTAAAATTTAACAAACTAATCCTGTAACGATCAACCCTAAATGGACCGTGTGTTACTTAAAATGTTACATGAATAAGATTAAAGCAAATAAGTCTAACATTTCTAACTTATCAAAAGAACTTATGTTCCGTATGACAATGTATAAAATAATTATCCCACTGTCTTAGACCGTTTCCCATGGCTACATTTATAACACAAGAAAAGTAAAATAGGAAGACCGCTTATTATCTTCTGGCCACCTGAGTCGGTAGAAGAACGACCCAGTCATCTCTTAGTCTCTAGTTACAGCTGCTAACCTGCAGAGGCAATTCTGCGTTAGTGATTAAAACAGTAAGCTGTTTAATTAAATAAAATAAGTCTATAAATTCCCTATCATTATCTATAATATTTGTTGTTGGGACCATTCCAACATGTCCATTTATTGGCTAATGGTTTAGTCCACCATACCCATTAGTTAGCAGATGGGTAAGTCCACCATGTCCATCTATTAGCTCATGGGTCCGTCCATCATGTCCATTACGGACTGGAGAATCTAATCCGCCATGTCCATTATCGTCTGGTGCGTCCAATCCACCATTTCCATAATTGGCTGGCGAGTCCAATCTGCAATGTCTAATTTATTAGCTGATGGGTATGTCCATTACAGGCTGACCAGTCCAATCTGCCATGTTCATTATCAAGTGGTGAGTCCAATCCATCATGTCCGTAATTAGCTAGCGAGTCTAATCTGTCATGTCCAATTTATTGGCTGATGAGTCCAATCCACCATGTCTGTAAGTAGCTGGCGAATCTAATCTATCATGTCCAATTTACAAGCTAATTGGTCAGTCCATCATACCATTACCGGCTGGCAAATCCAATCCGCCATTTCCATAATCGGCTGGTAAGTCTAATCCACCATGTCCGTAATTGACTAGCGAGTCCAATCTGCCATGTCCAATTTATTTTATTATGATTGCCATGTCCATTCTTACAAGCCCATTATTAGATTATGAAGGGCGCAGCCCATGTCGGACTGAGTCAATCCCTTGACCCAATTTGCACTCGGTACATGGTAGTCGAATCTGGGCTTAAGCCAACGAGGTTGTCCAGATTATATAGACTTGGTTAGTTTGTACGTAATCACGAAACTGCGACCACGATCCTAATCTTAACGAAAACATAAATATAGACATAAGTATAATTTTATTTCCATAGAAAATGCATGCAAATAAATAATTAATATATCTATTAAATTTTGACAATCTATAATATGCTACACTAAATAATTTATTTCTAAACCGGAATTAATTATTATTATTTGTATCATCTTAATTTAAAGATATCACTAATACAATTATTTGTAATTTACTTAATTCAATCAGGTTCAACTCTTCCTTATTTAATTATTGTATTTCGTGATTTCTACACGATTATATTTTATCAACCCGTTTTTCTACCTTACTAATTTTTTATTAAAATAATTATTTTGATTGCCAAATATGAATATGGTAAAGCTGACATCTTTATTTTATTTATCATTTATAACCCTCTAATTTAATTTAATCTATAACACCTTAAATCCGGTTCATTCTCGTGAATCGAATTGGCATATTACGGGCCCCGGTTAGGTCGGCTAACATGAACCTAACTCCTACGGATTCAATCTTGGCGTCTTAAGATAAGGATACAACATGTCATACATGTATCAATTCATAAAACCCTAGCCGATATTACATGAATGACTTAACAGTCAATTCATACGGAGACAATAATTTCAGCAAAATCAATAAAAATCTTAATTAAAACAGAAAGTATCCATCTAAAAATGTAATTAGGGGCCACCCTATCCCAACCACACATACCATATATATATATATA
>JAVDBV010052497.1:0-10393 GCA_032619315.1 Piper longum
ATATATATATATATATATATCCACCTGCCAATATATATTATATTTATATTAATCAAGAACTATCTTTATGTTGGCATATGCTAAACAACATTCTTTAGTCATGTTTTAGTTGGGTCAAAA
This sequence comes from Piper longum, assembly GCA_032619315.1. Taxonomy (NCBI): domain Eukaryota; kingdom Viridiplantae; phylum Streptophyta; class Magnoliopsida; order Piperales; family Piperaceae; genus Piper; species Piper longum. The sequence continues at coordinate 121 of JAVDBV010052497.1, forward strand.
TTAACAAAAATTATATGCCCAGGAATGCTCAACCACTTGGATTTTTGTTACACAAAATGAGAGAAAATTATGGTTAAATGGGCATAAAGTATGCACATGTTTTCACAAAGGAGATAGAAAGACATGTTTGATGATTCTCTCAATCTAATATCTCTTAAAGATGTCAATTTAAAATCTCGTGCAATATTGAAAAGCTTGTGCCCTTAGGATGTCATATGTCAATCTGCTAATTGAAGTTTTACACGAAGTAAAGAAGTACACAAAATTATGTGAAATATGTTTTGAGCTAATACATACAAACCTAACCAATTAGGATCATATAATATCCCCAAATTAATTTTATATTTTATACATAATGGGGTAAGGTCTGATGCATTCATTAAAAAAAATTATTAATCTTTAATTTTGATTAAGCACTTTGAAGAGATATATTAAGTGCGTCAATTTTCATATAGGCTGAGTTGGTTCGGATTATATATAAATTAGGGATGTAAACAAGCCAAGCCTGCTCACAAACATTTTACGTTCGACTCGATTTGGCTTGAACTCTTGCTTGTTAATTTTGTACTCGAAAAAATACTCGGATTGAAATTGATAGTTCATTGAACAATAATCAGAACTTGAGTTAAGGAGTGTTCGGCTTAGCTTGGCTTGAAACCTAAGTTTGATCTATACAAACTCGAAAAATACTCAGCTCAACTCAACTTGTTAATATTATTAAAGTCACATTGAACATATATAGTGTTGGAAATTTTTTTTTGATCCTATATAAGTAAAGCAAAAGCCAAACACAAATATTTGCTTGGCTCGAGCTCGGCTCTAAAATATAGTGAGTCAAACACGAGTCAAACCCAAACAGTATGAATTTCGAACAAGCTCTATTCGACCTATAATACATCAAAACTCGTCAAATATTCAAATATATTTGTCAAAAATTAAGTCGAATTCAAAAGCATTCATGTTCGACTTGGCTTGGCTCATTTACACCTCTAATCCAAACTGACCTAAGACAGTATTAGATAGTAGTTTATACTAAATTTGACATGGGCACGGAAACTTAATAAAGGAATTTTGAAGATAAAATTTCTTTGAATGTGTGTAGATTGTAAAATCTCTAAATTAATTTATTGAGATAAGATGGATGATTGAAATAAAGTTGGTATTTACTATTTAATTCATTATGTATATGTCTTTTGCTAGGATGACGCATGCGATAATAACACAGGCAAAGTGACCAAGTAAACTCATATAACAGGTCAAGAAGAAGCTATATAATTTGCAAATATACATGTGAGGAAGATAACGCAAATGTGGTCCAAGAAGCAACCATATTGAACAGCAAAAGGATCTGGTTTTCGGCTTGATGATAATAAGGATGCATCTTTATACTGAGTTGTCTTCATCATTTTGTATCTTGTTTCAGGTGGGTAGTACTCCAAACATGTTGAAGATCATGCATGGCGAATTTATGTAGTTCACAGCTGCTTATTCATTTGAATAAAACAATTGGCTCACTGTGAAAAGGAAATGACAATGTGTAGTTTAAAAATGAGCACCTCATATTTTATCATATGCAGACAAGGCTATAATGTTGCATGGAAGCCTTTCAGTAGTATATGGTTGGAACTAATAATTAGAACTTTAAAAGAAGTCCAATATAGGCAGCTATAGCAAGATATACATACATTTTTATAAAAAGGAAAGAATGAGAAGTTTTCATGTCTGTTCTTCATGATACCCACATTTTTTTCTTTTATTTTTTTTTAGGAATCTGGTTTACCATATTTTATTTCCTGCCTTACTAATAAGAGGAGAGTAAAAATAGAGATACTATTAAAAGTAGGTTACTCGACCGATGAAAATAAAACAGTAGAAAATAAAAAATAAATTGCATTATTATAATCTTTATCTTCATTTACTAAGAGTCCATCTCTTTAATTAGAATCAATCTTTAATATAAATCATGCAGCTCATTGTGCCACATCTTAACTAATTATTTATAATGAATTGTTTTGCTGAAACTAGTTGCCTTTTATTTCTTGTCCATGTTGTTGTGAAATAGTAAGAGTGTATATAGATTGAAGACCGGGTATTGTGTGTGCCACCTGACACGGAGACACACTCATTGGTGACAATTGATTAAGGGTGATCGCAACTAAAATTAAACACGAATTAACCCCAAAATCGAATCGATTCATTAAAATATTTTGGTTTGATTGGTTTAGTAAGTTTGGTAAACTAATAACCAAAATAAATAGTAAGTTATAAAAAATAGATTTATTTAATTATTTAATAGAAATTATATTATTATTTTAGTAAATTTAATCATTTAATAAGTAATTATATATATATATATATTAATTTTATTATAATATATATAAAACATACATTTTATACCGTTTTTAATAAAATTTTGATTATTTCAATTTGGTCCAATTACGGGCTAAAATAACAATATTGAACTTAGTTTATCCATAGTCTTAATCGGAACTGAACTAGTTTTAAACCAAACTAAATTGAATTTGGGTTTTGTTTTTTTTTTCATTAAAGTTTGCTCAACCTTAATGATCGCACATTGGTGGCATACACAAGTCTAACTCTAGATTGAGTGACAAGAAGGCGATTTTCGATTGAGAAGTGTAAATTTTTTTATTTTTATTTTTTGAAGGAAAGGTAGATTTTTTTAATATTTTTATTTTTAAAGAGCATGTAATATTATAGGTTATTGGAGCCCAAGCGTGGGGCTGAATCGGACAAGCGGGCACGGAAACCGTGACCACATTCAAGACTGTGTCGGATCTTGTTCCTCCGCATGGGTCCACGCACTCCTTTTGGTTGTTGATTGGCCAATGAAACGTTGCCACGTTGGTTTTAAGTGTGGAACTTTCCAGAGGGGGAGGCAAACGACAAATGACCTGATTCGTTATCTTGTTTGTGGGACCGATGGGCCATACTAAGCTCAACCAGTGTATGCAACTAGGGTTATATAAATTAAGTGGGATTAAGGGTATGGCCCATTGCATATTTTCTTACCCTGCAAAGAAAACAAATAAATTTTGTCCTATAGTAAAGATAGATTCATGGGGTTTGCATAGACTTAATCGGTGATATTTCTAAATTAGTCTCACGTCCTATCATTATTCAATAAAATTCGATTATGATTATATAATGACCCAATCCAATCAGTATAAATTAATAAAATTAATTATTTTATAAAAAATAATTAACAAAATTAAGGATTATAAATTTCTTCGTAGTAACATATTGGATCTTATTCTTATATATATTTAATATAAAACTAATTATTTTTTTGGATATATTGTTATATTCCACCACTTTTAGGAAATTGTTTTCTCAAAATTAATTTTTATAGCTCTAGAGTGTAACTAAATCTATTTATATAGACCGCCATCTATCTAATAAGATCTAAGGTTGGCTCTAATATCACTTATAATATTCCGACTCAATTAGTGTAAATTAATGAATTTAGTCATCTCTTAAAATATTAACTAAATTAAAGATTATCCCCATTAATATATCGAATCTTATTCCGATATATATTAGATATTAGCCTAACTATTTTGGGTTGTTACAAGTTAAATTTTTAACTTCGTTTAACTATATTTAGTGACAATTCGTACAAAATAATTATGTAAAATGAAAGTTATAAATAAAATATTACAAAAATTCATATAATTTAGAATTTAGATATTTGATGGACTCATGTTATATCTTTGCAAGGAACAATGTTTTTACATATAAAATAATGCTCGGCATTTTTAATAAAATCGACTTGAATTCAAAGCCCAACAAGCAAAAATAAAACTCTGATCAAGTCTCACTTGCCCAATGAATAACCTTATTAATGATATAATTACCAAGAGAACAATCATAAGTATTAATAAAATATGTTTAAAAATCCATTTGAAAATATTAGATTTAAGACTACTATCATTATTTTTCTCATCTATCAACACATTTCTCATTCTTACCCTTGAAATTTTCAGGCTTTGTTAGATTTGGTGAACCACCACTTGTCTAAACAAACTACTCATACATACTCCTAAAAACTAATTACTTCATGATCAATATGTCAAATAAAACAAAACTAACCTGCATGCCCCACCTGGTGCATGTTGACAGGTCAAGCATCATGCCCTCCATCAACATTAGAACACCTCCAAATCCCATCCCATCACACACACACATATACTACCTTTCTTTCACACAAACCATAGTCTATATATATATATATATATATACTTTGCTCTCCCATTTTTCAAATCCAAGGTCCACCCAGCAAGCTGCCAACCCACCTCCCCCCCGTGGCTGTCTGCTAGGAGATCTTCACCTGAGAAGCTGCCTCCCCCCTTCTTCCCCACCCACCATTTTACCTGGCTCTGACCTCCATATCTAGTTGATTCCCTCTGTTTCTGTCATTCATTTATGTGTCTATGTTTTGTGAGTTTCAGATCCATTACCCGCTCAAACCTCATTTATTCCAACCCTATTTTCATGCTCAGAGTTATATATAGAGAGCAGAGTAGAAACAGAGCTCTTCCTCCTCCTCTAGCTCACATTTGGTGCCTACCCATGTACTCTTTCTTCTCTGTCTCTACTCTAGAGTCTAGAATTTAGAGTTTCTCACATTCTATTGTGCGTATACAATAATACCATGGAGTTGCATTCCACACCACAAGCAGCAAGGTCACCAGAGCAGGGCCGACGGATAACCAACAAGCCTATGATGCTCAAAGACTATATCTGGCATGAAACGAGCTCCGCCGACGGCTTTCTTGCCTACCCTCGCCGGCTTCCTAACACTGCCACCGTCAGAAGCCTACTGGAGCTCGACCACGGCTTACATGGCCGCCCCAAGCTGATGAGAAGCGGCTCAAAGGCCGCTTCTGCCGCAATTAACAAGTTGCAGAGAGCATCAACTCTTTTGCTCAATGCGGTTAAGTTCATCCATTGCAAGCCCCATCTCGGCAACGGAGGCGACCGTCACAAGCCTAGCTTCCTGCCCAGAAGCTTGTCTAGGTGTCTGAGCAAGAGCAAGAGGTCGAGTAAGCAGGTTGAAGACAACCTGCACACCTTCATCACTGTGAAAGTGAAGGATATCATGAGGTGGAAGTCATTTACCGAGGCTAATCATATGTCCCCAAACAAAGTGTTGTCCCCATTACTCCACGGTTACACTCCCAGTTCAAAATCTGATCATAACTCTAGTACTACTACATGGAGCAGTTGCACTTGGCCAGATAGTGATTTCTCCCTGGCGCTTGGCAGCACCTGCTCCTCCGACTTCTTGGCCGAGCAGGTTGGTGGGTACGGCGGGAAAAGGTCCCCAGCAAGGAGAGAGAAGAGGGAGAAGAAGAAGGGTGTGGGTGAGGAGGAGGGGGAATCTGTGGTTGCACCGGCCACCTACTACAGGAAACCCAAGGTCTGTGTTTCTTTAATTCTTCTTTTATTTTGGGTTTTGGACTCATTCATAAATTTAGAGGATGTTTAATGCTCATTGTCTGTTGTCTGCTGGTATGGATCTATTGATAAATACACAAATTACCTACTCTTATATACATATTAATATTTATAGAATGAATGTCTTAACTATGTATTAGCTCTAGCTCTCTTTACTAATGAAAGCATTTAGACCCACAAAATCTAATCATGCTATGTCTTGTTACAAAGAAAACTCCATCATTCACGGTCTAGTTCTATTGCACCACTTGCATGTTAAATGATAAAATATCATCACATCTAATTGTCCTTGTTCATATAAATAAGAATGGTTTATGTCTTAAGTGCAGTTCATATGCTAATATTACATGTTAATGTTGACTCATGTAGCAGCTCTAGCTCTGTTTATTAATGAAGGGCATCTCAACCATAAAATTCTAGTCATATATATAAAGTTGTTCTATTACACCACCAATATGTTCAATAATAAAATATTATATCATGTAATAATAAAATATCTGGCCTTGCCACATTAACCTGTAATCAAGGAACACAAATTGCTCGTTGGCATCAGCATTGAAGTTGCTAATTGCCCCTATCTTGAAAGTAAAAAGATGAACTCAACATTAAAGATGCCCATCTTTTCTTAGAAAGGCTTACAAGGGATGTCAACAATCAATGTCCTACCCGGTTGCACTGATCTGTCCATTTTGGTTCTTGAAGACATAAATTCGAAACTCTGGAACACCCAACGTACCTTTTTCAGAGACCTCACTGTTCACCACTCTCTTGCTAGGATTTTTGAATAAAAGTCTGGGCATACTTTTTTACATGTAAATAGTAAATGCCCAGCACAACAGCTTTAAATTGAACTCCTTGCCCGGGCTTTTTAGAACCAACTTCGCTAAAAACAATTTCTCTTTTCACAACATTCTTAAAAGTGAGAAAAGTTGAACTTTTTTTACTCATGGTGAATATTCCCGTAATCTCATCATCCCCACTTTGCTTGAACAGGTGAAAGGTGGTGAGAAAGGAGGGTCGGAGTGCTCGAACGAGGAGAAGGAGCAGCTAAGCCCAGTGTCCGTGTTGGACTTCCCCGACGAGGATGGCAACTCACCATCGTCGTCATCGTCGGCTTCCTCCGCTCACCTCCATCGCCTTGCCAATGTGGAGAGTAAGTTGTTCACCTCTATGGGAGGTTATTTTGAGTTGGTTTAACTGCGAACAATAAATAAAAGATAATATGTATTGTTTATATATTGACTAAATTTAATTTTATTGTTCTTCTTCTTGTTCTTCCGATAGATACTTTTATGGATAAAACATTTTATAATTGGATGCCTTCCCTTCTATTTTATTCGGATTTGGGACCGACAATGCACAAACATTGATAATTAAATAAATTTAATCTAATTGTGGGAAATAATTATGTAGGGGCAAAGAAGTTCATGCAAAAAATCCCACGCTTCGAGAGTTTGGTTGAGCTCAAACCCGTCAACCTCGAAAGCAGAATGTCCCAGTTCGAGCTCTACTCTCCGACTAGTGGTGGCTATAACCTCTCCGACGACAAAGAAGGCGATGTGGGCGAGGAAGATCATGCAAAAGAACTGCTCATGAATTATATTCTAGTTGATAAGGAGATGGAGTTATCAAAGGCGGATAGGGAGCTGGTGTTGGACTTCCTTAGTGAAGGCCTTTGCGACGGAAATACGTCGGTGGAGGAGCTGGTGGTGGCGGCGGAAAAGTGGGCAATTGGCCGCAGCAGGGTGGCCGAGGGGAGGCGGGGAGTTGAGGACATGAGAGAGTGGCATGTGAAGGAGATGGAGGGCGACGGGCGGTGGGGGACATTCGGCGAAGAGGAGGCGGAGATGGCCGCCACCGTGGCCATGGGAGTGGTGGAGGAGCTGATCATTGAGCTATTTTGCTAATAGTCGTTAGTCACGGTTAGTGGTAGTTAAATGACTAGGAAGCCCTGTTGAATTAGTCTCTAAAACTATGCCGAGTGTGTTATTTTAAAAAATAAGTGAGGGTAAACTTGTCAATTTTTGACTCGATGTAGTAATATTGGGATTATGTGCAAATATTTCGATGAAAATATTCCCACTTAATCCCAATCCCATTCGCTAATGCTATTTTTGAGAAAGAATTAACATTTGCAATGAAAGTATGCACTTAATTATCTTCTTGTTAATAACTAATTTCCTACTTCTAGATAATTGAGATAAAAAATATAAATCTTATCCCACCAAAAAATTTGAACCATACTTCTATTTATCTATAAAGGGAGTTCTAATATATAATTCATAATTTGCTCTGATCTAGCATATCATATTGTATCTCATTGCACATGTAATTGACGTATAAAATACTAAGACATGCAATTTAACTAAGCAGCATTCCATTTCTAGTAGTGTGAACTAATACGAAAACATAAAAAAAACAAAGATGGTTGGTTCCTAAGGGAGACCAAATTGGTTCTTATTTAAGTATGAATAAAATAAAATAAATAAAATGTGCACGATGGAGTTGGGGAGACCTCGAAATTATTATCGTCTTACAATCTCTCCCCTTTTAAACGAACAAAATTCAATATATCATTGTCTCACAAATTCTACTTAAATAATTGGCGACAATAAATACCACAACCTACATGATATTACTGGTAGGCCTAATGGACCTCCAAAAAAGACTTATAATAATTATTATGAATTTTTTTTAATCTAAAAATTAGTTTAAGAAATAAGACTTTTTCAAGACATTAATATTATTTACCACTAATATAATATAAACCAAACAACAGAGAATTGATAAGGGTAACAAACCCCCCCTCCCTCACGTCAGATTAAAAAAAATCAAAAAGAAAAAAAAAAGAAAAGAAAGAAGAGCCCAACTTCCCCATTATCTCCCACGTACATGGCATGGCGTTAAGGGGCTCCCCAGTATAAAAAAAGAAGAGGACTTTGGGAAAAGAGGAGCAAAAAGGAAAAAAAAAAAAAAAGGAGAGAGAGAGAGAGAGAGAGAGAGAGGGCAAGGCAGTGCAGGTTTCCAGAGAGGAGCAATTCCAGCATGGTAGAAGGTCTTGAGGTTGAGGCATTGTCCCCTCCTTGCCTTCTCTTCCTCTTCCCATTTCTTCCTCAGTATTCTTGTAAAATAAAAACAGTGTGAAGGTCTTGAACTTGAGGCATTGTCTCCTCCCTCGACTTCTACTCTATCTGTTAAAAAAAAAACAAGAGTTTTCCACCAAAAAAATAAAAGAAAAATTCATGAATGACAAGCCAAAATACTATCGAATTTCATATAAAATCTCTGTAAATAAAAAGAATGATGAATAAAAAAATGTTTTAAAAGGGGAATTTGGACCGCTGCAATGACACTTTTTTTTAATTCATTCCTTTTAAAACAAATGACGATAAAAAAAAAGAAAGAAGAATGATCATTTCTAACAAAAAATAATGTCAACAAAATAATAATAATAATAATAATAATAATAATAATAATAATAATAATAATAAAGACATGGCTATTTACAACATGAAAAAGAAAATGAAATTCGGTAAAATGGTTATAAAACAAGAAATCTTTACCAAAATTGGTTTTAAGCAAAGAAAAATTGGTTTTAAACTCCCAACAAAAAATATTGCAAGTAAAAAAAAGTTTTAAATCAAAAAGTCTGTAAAAAAAAGGTTGTGCAAAAAAAGAAATAAAGGAGGGGAAGAGAATGAATGTTTCAGCCTTACCTTCTATTTTTCGAATCTAATCTGTAATTGAACTGTGTAACTCTAATAACAAAAAAAAAGAATAATGAGAATAGAAAAAAAAGAAAAAAAATAAGGGAGAAAATGAAATAAGGATGAAAGCTGACCTGTGTACAAAGTAAACGAAGGGGGAGGAGAAGAAAGAGGAGACTAGTTAAGAGATGGACTAGTCATTTTTTATTAGACTAATCAAGGGCGAAATCAATAATAAATTGCTCTAATTGAGATTAAATTGAAAGTCGTTTGAGCTATTAACCGTGTTAGTCATTCGCAAGTTCGATGTTTAATCGAATTCTCTCCTAGATGAAAAAATATAGTCTTAAATAAAAAAAAAACTTTAAAAAGAGAGGGAGAAACCTTGATAAATCACCCAAATTTATTCCTCTAATAAATTATCTGGACTCATAAAAAAATATCAAATTTGGAGGAGTTTGAATCATCATGTACCTGAGAAATCGATGAATGGAGTGACTAAAAAAAAATAAAATTCTAAACTTTGCTCAACTTTAATTAAAGCCATTCAAAAAACAAAATCAAATATATTTGTAGGACGGATAAAAAAATAATGTAAATGAAAATTTTGTGCATTTGTAAAATATCAAAATATTAATTCCTACACTTCTTCTATATTTTCAAATAAAAATAACATTCCCTTGAAATTCCGATCCAAATAGCTATAATTGGGCATGAAAATGGCTATATAATATGAAGCTCTGAGCTTTTCACATCTCACAATTAAAACAAATGGGTTTTGCTTAAAACAGCAAACCAACCTATGGGCTTTGTTATTTTTGTATTGGGCCCATATTAGATGGGCCTCGATTATCACAAAACCCATATCTCTACCCTTCACCCGTGGTTGGCACTCATTGTAATGAATAAAAAAAATATTGGATTAATATTTTCAGTAATTTTGTTGTAGCTATAAAAAAATAATAAAGTTATTAGCTGGACATGTCGAGTAGGGATGAGTTCAAATGCCCACAAATCCCGTTTATATCCAACCCGTTCATGTCTTTATATATATATATATATATATATATATATATATATATATA